>JAUPFT010000015.1:35665692-35948192 GCA_036936625.1 Parnassius smintheus behrii | reverse complement strand
TAATAGTTCATAACATATTATTATTTATTTTGTAGGTATTATATCCAGACTTATATAATATTTATTTGTTATACATTATACAGGTATATATTTAATTTTTATTGATTTTGTTATAGCTTAGTTTATGTTATAGTTTTGATTAGCATGTGTGATATTTTAGAATTTGATGATAGTTATTTTTCTTGCTCTTCTTCTAGCTCATCCGATAAGACCTATAAAAGCGCCTTAAGCGATGATTCCACTCATTTACATGATCAACTAGTAGCCGTATTCTGTAATTATAGTAAAAATCTTAATATAGTCCATATTAACGCTCAAAGCATTCATGCTCATTACGCTGATCTTTTATCAACCTTCGATTCTAAATATGTTGATGCCATACTTGTTTCTGAAACTTTTCTAAAGCCTGAACTTCCGTCGGTACAGTATTGTCTCCCTGGTTTTCAACTTATACGTAATGACAGGGTCGGCAAAGGTTATGGTGGAGTGGCAATCTATTTGAGAGCTGACATTCCTTATAAAATAGTTGATCATTCACCCAATATATACACAAATTTTGCTGAACATTTATTTATTGAAATTACTATTAATCATTCTAGGACTTTGCTTGGGGTCTACTATCCCCCCTCTCGCAATATAAATTATTTTTCTTCTTTGTAAGAAAAACTTGTAAATCTAACTCCGCTTTATGATAATACCATTATTTTAGGTGACTTTAACACATGCCTGTTAAAGAACGATTCTCGTAGCAAAAAACTGCTCTCCCTGGTGTCATCTTTTAATTTACATATTCTTCCTCTTTCTGCTACTCACCATTCGCCTAATAATACCCCTTCTCTTTTAGACCTTATTCTTGTTTCTGATGCTGACCGGGTTGCTTCCCATGGACAACTATCTGCGTCTTTCTCTTACCACGATCTTATCTTCCTCTCCTATAAAATTCAACGTCCTAGGCGTAAATCGAAATTCTTACTCCTAAGAAGCTTTAAATCAATTAACCTGGAGCGTTTGAGAGATGATGTAAATAATATTGACTGGTCCCCTGTTCTAAATTCCGAAGATGTTAATCATAAGGTTTATGCTTTTAATCACCTCATTTTAAAACTATTCGATACACATGCACCTCTTAAGCGAGTCAGGGTTAAACACTTTCCAGCCCCCTGGCTTTCAGAGTCTATAAAAGCAGTAATGGCCAAAAGAGATAAAGCTAAGAGGCGTTATAAGAAGCACCCTACTAATGAAAATTTATTCACATATAAAAAACTGCGTAATCGCTGTAGTAAGATGTGTCGTGATGCTAAGAGGAGACATATTTATAATGAGGTTGAAAATTCTCATTCCGCTCAGATGTGGAAATTTTTTAGAACCCTGGGTATTGGCAAATCATATATTGATTCTAATATCTCGTTTGATTTGACTGCACTCAACCGGCACTTTTCTGAGCCTTCTATTGATGACTCTATTAAGTCTACTACACTTAATCTTCTCTCCAATATTCCTAAACCGCTGTGTTCTCCTTTTAATTTCAGTAAAGTTACTGATGGTGACATAAAAAAATGCCTTTTAGCCATTTCCACTAAAGCTATTGGCTATGACAATCTTTGTATGCAAATGATTAAACCTATCACTAATGAACTTGTCCCTATTATCACTCACATTATCTCTTCTTCGCTTGAGACGAGCTCCTTTCCGACTTGCTGGAAAAAAGCATTCGTCATTCCCCTTCCAAAAACTTCTAATCCTAAATCTTTATCCCAATTCCGCCCCATTTCCATTCTTCCGATCTTATCTAAAGTACTAGAAAATATAGTTCAGAGGCAACTATCTCAATTCCTAACTGTTCACAGCCTGCTGAGTCCTTTTCAATCTGGTTTTCGTCCAGGCCATAGCACAGTCAGCGCTCTGATTAAAGTGTCTGATGATATTCGCTGGGCCATGGACAAAAGACTTCTCACTGTTTTAACATTATTGGATTTTAGCAGTGCATTTAATTCCGTTGATTATGACATACTTCTTGGTATTCTTGCGTCCTTAAACATTTCACCATCAGTAATCACTTGGTTTAATTCTTACCTTAGGGGTCGCTCGCAGTGTGTCCGCCATGAGGAGGATTTCTCCGAGTGGTGTGATCTTACGGCGGGTGTTCCTCAGGGTGGTGTTCTTTCCCCACTTCTCTTCTCTATTTTTATTAATGCTCTCACTACTGTTCTCTCCTCTCATTATCATCTCTATGCTGATGACTTGCAATTATACCGTCATTTCAAAGTCCAAGATATAGATGAGGCTATTAATAAGATGAATGCTGACTTAAGTAGCATAAGCAGTTGGGCAAAATCGTTTGGTCTTCGTGTTAACCCTGCTAAATCCCAAGTAATGATTATCGGCAGCTCATATATGCTTAATTTATTAGATCGTTCGAAGATCCCTGCAGTTACGTATGATAATACTCAAATTCCATATACAGAGACCGCTAAGAACTTAGGTGTTATTTTTGATAATAATTTGTCTTGGGTCGCTCACATTAATATGATTAGCAGAAAAGTGAACTACTCTTTTCAATCTCTCAAGCGTCTCCAGATGTTTTTACCGTTAAAAACTAAGATAACCTTAGCTCAAGCACTTCTTCTTCCTCTCATTGACTACGCTGATGTTAGTTTTTTGGATGCTTCAGAGGAGCTGTTGAACAAACTGGAACGTGTTCAAAATTTGTGTATACGTTTTATTTTCGGTCTTCGTAAGTTTGATCATGTTTCAGAGTACAGGGCTCAATTAAAATGGCTTCCTATCCGTTGACGTCGAGACTTACATGTGTTATCATTTCTATACTTTCTACTCTTTAATCCTCTTGCACCTCCATATCTCCGCGAGCGTTTTGAGTATCTTGTACCCCGTGAAACTCAGTGCCGGACCACTAAACAACTACTTCTCAAAACTCCTTCTCATTTCACAAGCCGATGTGGTGGATCCTTTACAGTAAGGGCGGTCAAGCTATGGAACTCACTCCCACATGACATACGTGCTAGCTCTTCTCTTGATATATTTCGGAGCAGAGTAAAGAAATATTATCTGTCAACTTAGAATTATAAATATTTACATATTTTATGTATTTATATGTATAATTGTATATATATGTATGTGTATGTATGTATATATATATATATATATATATATATATATATATATATATATATATATATATATATATATATATATATATATATATATATATGGGTATATATGTATATGTGTGTGTATATGTGTATATATGTATATATTTATTGTCTTTATTGGTATATATGTATGTAAATCAATAGAAATAAGAATAAAATAAATAAGAAAATAAATTATACTTATATGTTATACACTTATATGATAATTGTTAACTGTAACTTATAGCCAATTTCTATTAAGTAGCGTTATATTAATTATTAAGTACGCACGCTGCTACCTACTTGCTTTATATATAAAACTATTTCTCTCCCAATAGGTTTGCTGGAAGAGAACTCTTATTAGGGTTAAGCTCGCCTTTGTACATTTATTTAAATATTTAATAATTGTTACCACCTTATTGTGTGTACAATAAAGAATAAAGAATAAAGAATAAAGAATAAAGAAAAATAAATAAAAAGATATTTAAATCATGTACACTTTATTTTACACGTGGTAATTATTAATTGACTTGTAACGCCCTTGACCTCTAACCGGCCGCTGGGTAAAAAGTTTATTTCAACGTAGTGGTGTTTATTTTCTGATAGATCAATTTGATGAAATGTCAATAAAAACAATACATATGAAAAATATTTATGCCACAATATTCTACTTCGTTGATGCGACCGTGGTAGTTCAGGCGATAAACGATTGCCTTAACCATAGAACACAAGCAAATCGAGATCGATCTCCCCCGGCATCAATGAATTGCAATGTTAATTGTTCATTTATCACATTCAATTTAGTGAGGAAAACATCGTTAGAAGCCAGTCAATACCCATTAGGGCATCGTGGAAAACTCTTTACTACTCAAAAACTCTCTCAGAAATCTGAAAAGGTCTGATCTAGTAATGAGGTACACAGGTATATTGTATTGTATATGGATACATTTATACTGTACTTTAAAATCACTAGGATTTTCAGTAATAGATTATTGTTGAATTAAAATAAGATGGTATTTAATTTGGAATGGTTCATTGGATTTTTAGCATGGCATTAAATTATAATCAATGTCCATAAAATAAATTTTTATATATTTATTTTAAGTTTAAATGAAATGACTACAAAGATCTACTTCCGAATTTTTATTGCCATTAATCTAATAAAGTACTGCCTATCGTCAGATATGTGTACCTAATTAACACGTAATGGTAAGAAGATATGAAAACACGTCGAATATTGATCTCGTAAAAAGTTTAGATCAAATTACTAATTTGCAACACTTACCGGATGACGTGGAGAATATTATCTTCGCTGTTGGAATGAATTGAGATTTGCATGCAGTCCACCGCTAAAGGCTAATTACTGACATAGATTTATATCTATTTCTGAAAATGACAAGAGGTATTACTATTTCTGAAAATATAGTAGAATTGGGAACTAAATATTAAATGCACTATAAAATTTCATCACAAAAAATGGTGGTTAATATGTGGCTAAATGTACACGTATCAAACAATTCTACGAGCAGTAGTCTCCATTGTTGTCAACATCTTACATTGTACTGTATTGTAAGCTACGTTATTATATCAAGATCAAGGGAAGAATAGTAACAACGGCACGTTTTGCAATAAGATCTACTGTATATTGTAGTTTATATACGTGTTATAAATTTGGAAAATGCCTAGTTTAAAATTTGCATTCAATTGACCGCTGTTAATATTCTATAATTTGTTAAATTTTAAAATAATCCAAAACACTTATTATATTACGTATTAATTGTAATGTATGCACTTAAATAGTTGCAGAGTAACAGTAGCCTAATTATTAATGGTACAGACTGAGAAAATAAAAAGACGTGGGTTTAAATTTGGAATTTGAATACTATCATGAACCGCTATTAGCACAAGCACTTACTGCAAAGTTGCGAATTGGAGGTGCTACCAAGAATTCTAGTAAATGTAATGGCGTTGCCAATATTCTTTTTTAAAGGGAAAGTAAAAAAATCTATGTTGAAAATTTTTGGTCAATAATTAAGTGTTAAACGTTTCATAAGACGTCATGCTAAAGATGTAGAATAACTCGAACGGAAAAAAATTGAAGAAAGATTGTATCAATAACTGAGTAATACACTTAGTTGTATCATATCACGACTCGTCATTTTATATTTGACATGGAATTCATACAAAGTAGGACACCGATCGGTTAACTTGATAAACCACTGTTCAATGCCCGTATCGATTGGCAACTAAGTGTATTATAATACATTTGTAATACACAACTAACTGGACTATAGGGGTTTCTATTTCTAAATAAATAAGTAATGGCATATATTTCTATGTGAATGAAAAATTTTATGTAGCTCTAATAACAGTCTGTGTATTATGACAATATATAACTGATGCGCTACTAGAAACATGCTAGTTTTAAAATATGAACCTTACTTTCAGACTGCGTTGTGAGACCTGGGAAATATCAAAACTTGTTAGTATGATAAAATAAGCAAGACTTTATCTACATCAAACATAAAATCAGTTCAACTATTTAAACTTTTATGTTTGGCATTATTATATTTTCATTTGTGAAACGTAAACTTATGAACTTATTAAACTTGTGAAAATTAAGTTCTTATATAATATGTTAATACAATAGCATGTAAACATATTTTGTGAATAAGTGTGTACATATATAGAAAGATTCATTTATAAATTCATAAAAGTAACTGTATGACCTAAAAATATTTTTTGTTACTAATAGCCGTTTGTACTTGAACAATGTATGTACCGCCTTAGAATATTAACATATACAACAAGTAACATAATTAACGCACTTTGAGAAAGTAGTTTGTTTAGAATCGTTTACTGAATCGATTCCTGTCATTTTTAATATAGGTAATTTTTTATCCCAAAAATAATTAAAACTACGTAATTTTTTTTATAGAAGAGGGGGCAAACGAGCATGCGGCTCACCTGATGTTAAGTGACTACCGCCGCCCATGATCAACCGCAACACCAGGAGAATTGCGGGTGCGTTGCCGGCCCTTTAGAAAGGAGTAAGCTCTTTTCTTGAAGGTCCCCAGGTCGTATCGGTCCGGAAAAATCGCCGGTGGTAAACTATTCCACAGAGAGGTTGTACGTGGAAGAAAACTCCTTGTGAAACGTACAGTGGTGGACCGCCAAGCATCCAGATGGTGTGGATGGTATCGGGACGTTTGCCGTGTAGTGCGTTCACGAAATTTGGCGGCTGGGATTAATCCGAACAATTCCTCAGAGCACTCCCCGTGATAGATGCGATAAAATACGCAAAGAGATGCAACATCTCTTCGCAGCGCCAGTGAGTCGAGCTGATCGGAAAGCACTCGGTCGTCGACGATTCGAGCCGCTCTGCGCTGGATGCGGTCAAGTGGAAGGAGCTGGTACTGGGGAGCCCCAGCCCAGAGATGGGAACAGTATTCCATGTGCGGCCGAACCTGCGCCTTGTAAAGTTGCAGGCGGTGTGCCAGCATGAAATACTGTCCCGCTCTGCTGAGCATGCCAAGCTTTTTAGAGGCCAATTTGGCCTTCCCTTCCAAGTAACCACGAAACTGCACGTCACTCGATATGTCGACGCCGAGGATTCCGATACTGGCTGAGGCAACAAGGGGAGTGCCTTGAAACTGAGGGGATACGACAAAGGGGTTCCTTTTAGCGGTTAACGCGCAAACTTGTGTCTTCTGGGGGTTAAACTGGACTAGATTTAGTCGTCCCCAATCCGAGACTCTGTTCAGCAAAGACTCGACTTCTGACACAAGTTTGTCCCGGCACTCGGAGACGTTTTCCCGAGAAATATTGGCTCGGCCGGTGTAAAGAGCATCACCAGTGCTGTCATCTGCATAGCAATGAATGTTACGGGTATGCAACATATCATTGATATGCAGAAGAAACAGCGTTGGCGATAGCACGCAGCCCTGTGGAACACCAGCATTAATAGGCTTGCAATCGGAGCTTGCACCGTCTACAACGACCTTGATGCTCCGATCTGCAAGAAAGCTGGTGATCCAATCGCACAATTTCTCGGGAAGCCCATAGGAAGGGAGCTTCGAAAGAAGCGCTTTGTGCCAAACCCGATCGAAGGCCTTCGCAATGTCCAAACTAACGGCCAATGCCTCCCCCTTGAACTCTACTGCCTCCGCCCATCTGTGAGTGAGGTAGACCAGAAGATCACCAGCTGACCGACCACGGCGAAAACCGTATTGGCGGTCACTAATCAGCTGGTGATCCTCAAGGTACCTCATGAGCTGGCAGTTTACAATGGACTCCATTGTTTTGGAGAACAAGGAGGTGATGGCGATTGGCCGGTAGTTGGACGGGTCTGAGCGGTCGCCTTTTTTAGGGATCGGGTGGACGAAAGCCGTCTTCCATGATTTTGGGACTACGCCTAGGGAGTAGGAATACCGGAAAAGACGCGTTAAAACCGGTGCCAACTCTGGAGCACACGTCCTCAGCACAATTGGGGGGATTCCGTCAGGCCCACTCGACTTGTGGATGTCCAGGGAGAGGAGTGCTTTGCGAACCGAGCGCTGTGTGAACTGCACTTCCGGCATGGAGCACTCACACCGCGGGATGGTCGGCGGCGTACTCCCCCCGTCATCGAGAGTCGAGTTAGACGCAAAGAAAGAGCCTAGAAGATCGGCTTTCTCCTTTGCAGTATGGGCCAGTGAGTCGTCCTCCCTGTGCAGAGATGGAAGAGATGGCTGACAGAAATTCCCCTGGACAGCCTTGGCGAGAGACCAGAATGCACGGGTTCCAGAAGGAAGGCGAACTAGTTTCTCGCCAATTCTGCCTATGTGCTCTGACTTTGCCTTGGCAATGACTCTTTTGAAGGAGCTAGAGGCGGAATTATACTTCTTTTTTAGAGCGCTGGTGTTTACATCCCGGGACGCTGATGCATCAACCCATGCTTGGTAGCACTCCTGCTTATAGCATGATGCTATTTTACAGGAGCGACCAAACCATGGCTGAGACTTGCCTCCAATGGGCACCACAGAGGATGGAATAAAAAGTTCCATACCCTGAAGTACCACATCAGTAACAGAATCCGCAACAACGTTGGGATCATCCGGCGAGAAGCAAACCCGCCCCCAAGGGTAGGATGCAAAGAAAGACCGCATCCCATCCCAATCGGCTGACCTATAGTGCCAAACACGGCGGCAGCCTGCAGAATGCAACCGCGATTTCAGCGTGAGTGGCACAACACTCCGGACCAGACAATGGTCCGAGGAGCCTAAAGGGGCGTCGACGGAAATCTGATATCCGTCCGGGTGAGAGGTCAGCAGAAGGTCCAACAGGGAAGGTGCATGATCCTCCACATCTGGAATCCGCGTAGGCGAAGTAACCAGTTGTGTCAGACCATATGCCAAGGCAAAATCATGAACAGATCTCCCCGCATGATCGGTTAAACGTGATCCAAGCCATTCGGCGTGATGGGCGTTAAAGTCGCCGAGGATCACGATCTCTGCGGAGGGGATCTGCTGTAGCAACGAATCTGCAGCCATTTGGACGTGGTCGAAGAGTCGGTCTGTTTCGGCATTACCGCTATGAGACCTATAGAGGCACCCGTAGACGCGCGGATGGTCGTCGCTGTCTACGCGTAGCCAAAGGATGGACAGGTCCGAACCTTCAAGTCTGCCGAGGCGTCGAGAACAGATGTCCTCTCTGACGTAAACGTAAACTCCAGCTCGAGGCACAAAGGAGTGTTCCAGTTTGTACCCCGGGTAGGAGAGATACGAGACATCAGCCGGAGAGGACACCTGCGTCTCGGTAAGAAAGAGCAGAGCCGGCCTCGCCGTCTCGAGATGGTAGTGGACGGCGTTTAGATTAGAGTGAAGTCCCCTGATATTGCAGAAATTCACGGACAGCGTGGCAGGGGTCGCCTTGGTCTTGTTGCTCCGTTTGCCCCGAGCAGTTGTAGTCTTGAGCGGAATTTTGCCCCCCCCAGAATACGCGGGGCAGCCTGAGCACCCACGCTCAGAAGTGGAGAAATATGGTCGTGGATGCTCAGCGAGGGATTCTCCAGGGGTGCTGGTACCCTCCTGGGGTAGTCTATCATTATTTAATTCCGCTACCATGTTGATGGGGGGGGGGGGGGGGATTTGGGCCTCCGGCCACCTGCACTCACCAGACGTAACGCGGAAGCAGAGCTTCCACTTCACGCCGGTATTCTGTGAGGTCGTGGTACCACCCCGGTTTGAGCCGGCCCATACGTGCAACAGCAAAGCTGCCGCGTGGCTCTACCACTGTTAAATAATTATATTAATTACAGTCACACTCAATCTATACGGTCAAAACAAACTGAAATGGACCGCAACTTAAGGCAATAAGACTGTTAAAGAGTGCAGTTTTATTTGTATTATTACTAATTATGTCATTGAATAAAAAAAAAATTAACTTTATTTCAAGCACGTTAAAGTCTTTGCGTTCGTGGATTTGTACTGTGACCACAACATTCTTCCGGAATTAGTATAACTAATTTGATAAAAAATCATTGCATAAAAAAGTTTAACTAAAAATTCAGTGTATGTATTATGATTATAACTTAATATACTAATTTGGGTGTCTGAGGGTGCGCGTTAATTACGTTATATATTGTATAGTATCGACGTCAAAGTTAATAAAATACTTTAATTTTATTAAATTATGCTTGTTTAAAACAACTTAACCTAGAAAAATAACTAAAGCATTATTGTTCTGAGGCTGGGATCTTTTTAACGCGAATTTTAAAATGTCATTTATAAATTAAAATAAAATCTATACAAAAATGTACACTATTATTGTTTCAATATCAAATAAATAATTTTCACACATAAGTTTCCCTTGGTTTATATGTCAGATTGTTGCGCTATATTTTCAGATCTTATTCACTTATAGTTTTATTTCTTTGTTCAGAAAAGACCTTCAACTTTAACCGATCTTAAAATTTAGGATAGTCTTGTGTGTCATCTCAGCTCTTCCTATAGATCAGATTTTTATGATATAATTTATGTTTATCCGTGCGTTCAGAATGTTTTTCATTTTTTTAGAGAAAATCAAAGCTTAAATATAATTATTATAGCTAATATATGCAGAAAAATAACGCAATGCTGACATATTGTTTTAAATCTATACCATAATATGACATAAGCTGAAATGTGTATTACATAATATAATATGTTCAAATATAACTCATAATATATTTTAAAATAATATACTCCTAGATTTTTTATAAGAAAGAAGAAATTTAAATGAAGAAATAAGCGCTATTTTGCTCTGAAATATGTAAAACGCTTTGTATAAAGTGTCACTTTTTACACCTATTTGAATTAAACATATTTTATTTTCGATATTTTTCTATCCATAAAAACAATGAAAGTTAAAAGCTATTCCTTTGCTAAAGCTCAGTAAAGAATTGATAAGAAAACTTATTACTTAAGCAGTTATTAATCAAACCGAATTCAACGTAAAAGAAGAATAGAACATAAATTTCATCGTTGCATTATTCAGGGGCTTATCACACGCAGGGCGAGGGTGTTATAGTAGAATGGACGGTGAAATATTGCAAGCTACAATGAAATAAGAATTATTGATGATTACGAGTGCAATCAATCACGACAAGAAGGACGAAGTGTCGGATTCCGCAATACATCAAACATGGTATATCCTACTCGTTTATCAAGCAATTGTATGTAGGCTACTACACATAAAATGCCAGCTCCAGCACCTCTCGACTCTTTTTGCAGGGTCATTTAAAGCAACGACCCGTCAGGGTCACGTTCGTAAATTACGACTGCAATCCTATTAGCATTTTTGAAAGGGAAAAGGTGTGTATTACAAATTAGTTGTATTAAAAATATTTGTTAATTTACCATTTTGTATATCTCTTCACATTTCCCTGTAGAAATTCTTGCATTACGAGTAGGCATAGCGTAAGTGAATTGAATAGTTTTAAATTATTTTTGCAACTTTTAAATAAATAGCGTAATACCCGTATGCTGGAAAAACAAGTAATTAACGAAGTGCACTAATTTTCATTTAAAATCATCATGAAATATGATTTTGTGTGATTTTTTTCTTTAATATGTGAATGTGCTGCTTAATTTTAATTTTTAGGGCGACTTTTTCAGAGATCCGTGGATTGGACAGTAAAAGATGAGGGAGTGTTGTGAAGAGAAATAAAGAGCATTAAAATTGTTGAAAAATAAACTGAAACCTACTTTTATATTATAATCCGGATAGCGATTATTGAATAAAACTAAAACCATTGTAGAAAGTATCTTAAATATGTTTTTTTTGGCACATGGAAAACCGAAGAAGCAATAAGAGCGGAAAGATGAAAAATGATCCTATTTGTAAAAATGGAATATGAAATGTATACTACCTACTATTGACGGGAAGTTCTAACTTGTTATGTATGACCTTATGAAGATAAGGATAACACTCTTTGATATCATCAATAATAAGAAATATAAGACTTAAGAAGAGAGAGAGAGAAGAACACCAGAATTATCTTTGCCTTGATCGGTAAAAGTTTCTAAGCCGATTCAGAACACTCGGCTTAGTAGTAACTGAGACCCGACGGTATGATTTGGTCCCGTGGAAGAGGGGTAAAGCCCTAGTGTAGGATACTTCTTGCGCAGACACTTTAGCAGCCTCTCATCTCGGGGGTACCCCTGAGATGAGAGGCAGGTTAAGAGCCGAAGTGGCATCAGAGGCAGCTGAACTAAGTAACTGGCACAAATGTGAGTCTCCGAGAGATAATTACATTTGCTGTAGACTGTAGTGCGTGAGGTCCATGTGCGGTGATGTTACTAAAGAAATCTGCAACTGATTATAAAATTCAAAATATTTATTAAGAAAAAATTGTAAGTAAGGGTTATTAATTATGATACTACTAAAGAGTGCATGATTGATAATAGCCCCTGGAAATGAGGGGATCGCTTCACTGCAGTTTCCAAATGTTTTCATAACAATTGTATAGATATTATGTTTTAAGTTATGCTTTTTATAAAAATGCTGGGTTTTTTTGCTGGTATTTGCCAGGACAGTATTTTTCCGAGCCAATGGTAAAAGTAAAAAATTACTTTCAATAAAAACTACACGTAATCAATATTTAATACAAATGATTCCTTTCTTTTCTATTCTATAATATTTCGTTTTGTAATGTGATACGTAAAATAATTCATTGATTCATCAATTCATTTTATTCCTTGAAGGTGAAACACTTGGAGTTGTTTTTGTTTGCGGTTAGTCTACTTACTACGAGGTGAACAACGTACCTTTTTCACTTTGGCGATTTCATAGAGCAACACGGGCCATAGGTGGACCGGAGGTGATTAGCCATACGCAAGCGTTCTTTTCTATCAAAGTGTAATTCTACGCGGTCCTATGCGTACAATAACATTAAATGCCGCCGCGCTGCTCACTGGACGAAATCTAGTTGAGCTGCTGAATCAATATCCTACGAAAATGCGAAATAGTTCAGTTTTTTTGCCAAAAAAATATTTCTAACGTCTAATTCACGGAAAGATAATGTTACCTTTCATATATATTTTATTCTTTTACATTATTGCTATTTACTTCTTTTTAAACTTAAAAATTAAAATACTAATGTTCGTATTTACAGTTTACACAGTTTTTACAGTTATTTTTTGGCTAAAAAAGGCTGGTTTTTTCTCGCTCAAGGCCTAAGTGTAGCTGTTCAACGAGAAAACGCAGCCAGCATTGTTGACACTATACAACAAAATAAAATAAAATAAATACAAACAAAATAATGAACTCTGGTTACATTTATAACTTACAGAGCTCTAGCATTTTAAGTTGTGTAAGTTTTAATTGTGGGACTTCCCACTTGGATTATTAAAAATTATTAAAATAATACTTTAAACATTAAGTGAGCGATATATGTGAATAACGTATATAAGGTTAACGTTGAAAGTTTTCCTTTATATGCAGTGTATGTTAAATAGGCTAATAATAAAATAAACATTAAAACTTCAGTGAATATATATACAACTTAAATTACTAAAATTAACAGTTTCATTAGAGTTAGCGAAGAAGGCACATGAGTTGCTTGCGTACTATATTTGAGACGAGGGCTTATCCCTTGAGCTACCACGGCTCAAGACGTAGGATAATGATTTGAAAGATATTGCTTTTAAAGCAATTTTTTTAAAATTGGTTACAAAGACGATATGATCATCATCATTATATCAAGTCCACTGCTGAACAAAGGACTATATACCTCCATATATTTGAAAGACTATATTAGCATATTATAGTAAGTTAATGTACGTATATATATATAAATACAAAGTTACTTAAAGAATTTAAGTAACGCTATATACTGAAAAGCTTATATAAAAGTCAATATAAAAATAATGTGGGACCGGTAAAGTCCTTTGAAAGTGTCTCAATATGTTTGTAATAAGGAAGATATGGTAAAGAGAAATTATGCCCATTTGTAACGTATCAGATGGCAATTTAAAAAATTTATAATAAATTCAAAAATTGGTTTACTTAACCTGTTGATGATTATGCTATTTATGTACGTAACACTTTAAATAAAATGTTCAAATTATTTTATCAAATTTTGTCCATCAGTATTTACGTTTTACTTATTCTCTACGAAACAAACATTAAAGTAATAAGTACTTACGTACTAGAGCAGCTATTTCAAACAAAAAATGTGCGCTACTCTGTGTTCGCGTGGTTGGTTTTTTATCGTAGAATAAGCATAGTAGAATGATCAGTAGGTAATAATAGATTGTATTGTTAAATAGGTAAATTATATTGAGAACAACATTTATATTGTGTCATTTATTTTGTATGTTATATTTGCTTATTTAATATAATATTACATAATATTATATCACAATTACATTTTAATGATATTTTCTCTGAGTATTTTAAAAGGTCATATATGTATTAAAAAATCATAGTAAATGTATATTTAACAAAACTTATTAACATAAAATTTAAATTACAAATATATTTATTTAAATAAGAATAAGAGTCGTTCATAAATGCTGGGCACGCGCGAGCTAAAACGGACGAATTTATTCCACTTTGACTTTGATGTGAAAACCTAAAAATAAAATAAAAGAATAATAAGCAGATTTAAATATGAAAAATTTAGCCTGATCATAATAACTTATATTTGTTTCTACAAAAAATTCATAAAAAAAAATATGGAAAAAAATAAGCCAAAAAATTAAAAAAAATTGAACTCTGATATTAAGTTTCCATGGCAACAATATTTTAAAACTTGAAGACAAGGTGTTTATTATCTGGGTAAGATACATAATATATTGCACGACTTTGTGCCATAATACTTTTTGAATACAGCGTGGTAAACATTTATCTGCTTCGATGTCCACACAAAAATAGATAAGTTTAGTTCAGAAATTCTTGCGTAATGCTTATTTATAGTGCACACCACAGTAATTAAAAAATCATAACGAAACTATTGTTGCTGAAAAAAATTTATACTTATGTGCAAAGCTCTTTTAAATTGACCGGGTAGTGGTGGTGTAAGAATATCGAGTATCCCATATCGTCCCGTGGGTCCCGTTAGAGGTGATAGTGGGAAACAAACCAGGAGATAGGCAGCAGCGTTCTTAATGACAATTAATTAATAAAAAACTGCGCTAACTAACCCACCGAGCGTGACAACTATGGCAAATATCCCCGTATGAGGCAAGCTACTGAGGGCGGCCTCTGTTCTCCGCTGTAACGGTAACGGTAAAAGTCTTCAAATGCTACTTGGGCATTCCGATAAGCTTCTTGTTTTTTAACTTCCCAAATCATAAGATAATGCCTATGATGGCATACAACTTCGTTATAGCATACAATTCTGGGGCAACAGTTATAAATATAATATTAAGAAAGCGTTTGTATTACAAAAAAGAGCGATCCGCACCATGTTACGTATTCCACAAATTGAGTCGTGTAAAGAACATTTTCGAAAACTTGACATACTTACGGTTCCCTCTCTGTATATCTTAGTTTCACTTACATACTTAGTAAAAAATTTTTACAAATATGAAACAAACGAAGAAAGGAAAAAGAGAGAAATGACACGTAGAAAAGATTTAAAAACTTCAATTACACCAACTTTGAATGTTGTACGCCACAGCACAAGGCATCAAGTCATTGCACTATTTAATTCCTTACCTATCTCATTTAAAGTTATTTATTGCCACCGAAAATTCCAAAATAAACTCAAATCATTATTAATTAAGAAAAGCTACTACTCAGTTGACGAATACCTAAATGACAAAAATAAACTTAATGAATGTTAATTTTTTTTTTGTTTATGTACTATATTTTAATCTATTATGACATGAAAAATATTTAATTATGACATGAAAAGTATTGAATGTATATAAGTATATAGAATGATTGTCAAATGATATTTAAATTTTATTCGATTTTTGTTTTATTTAAGTCAATTGCATGTAAACGTAATTTCTGATTTTGTTTAATTAATTTTCCAATACAATGTAATATTGTTCTAAGGAATAAATGACTATGACTATGACTATGACTATGATGAATATATGCTGAACAGCAGTTAGGCGTTTTAAAGTCTGTTATTTTATAGGCAGTATGCGGTATATTTCTTCTTTTTTAAATTCTGTTTAGTTAGGGTTTTCTCACGTATATTGGAGACTTTTGTAAAAATAAACTATAATAATAATAATAATAATGTCCTCCAAACCGAACATCGGCTACGGCGGCCTGCCACAACGGAGGCTAGCCATCGGCGCAGGACAGGATTATAGTGCCCAAGTGTATGCACAAGCACAGGTGCACAGGTGCACTCTCTATTCCCTCACTCTCGTAATCCGATGGGACGGTAAACCGACACGACCGGGAGAGAGATCAGGCGCAGGACCAACGCCTTTACGTGCTTTTATTAAGCACGGGGGTGAGACACCGCCAACTTCCTAACTCCGGGCAGCTACTGAGAATTTCTTGACAGAAAAACTCAATAATTGATTTTTTGGCCCGAACACGGAATTGGAACCCAGGACCTCATGATCAGCAGTCGCACTACTACAGCCACTAGACCAACGAGACAGTCAAATATGAACAATGAACTCAAACTTTTAGTAAGCCATACAAAAAATAACTTGCTTCACGTGGGATTCGTGCTCGCGGACCCGAAGCGACACAGCCAAGCAAAGAGTAACCTACTGCGCTTAGCGACTAAGTTAATTAATTAAATACCCTATTATTACGTTTTATTAATTAAAAAAAACTATCAGTCGCAGGATTGCATGTCACAAGTGAAAATTGTAAATTTATATGTACATGAGCGTAACGGGCAAGCGTGCTCAGTGTTTTTATTCCATCCCGAATATGCCCAACGTGCCTAAAGAAGTTTTTACTTAAAAAAATACTATGAATATTCACAAAAAAATATGGAAAAAAGTGCTCATATTCCTGATATACTTAAGCTACTATTAAAACATAAATCAACTTAAAACACTTAGATAAGCAAGTCCACTTCACAGACGAAACTAGAAAGAAATACTTTCTAGCCAATACTCATGACAAGTGGTCAAAGAAAAATTTTCTTATCTGAAATGATTTTATAAAGGGAATTGGAGAGTTAATCTAGTAAGAAGTAGTAAGTAAGTAGCTAATTTACAAAGCAGCTTAATAATGGTTTCTTTTTTATAGTTGACATTGACCTAAAATCTGTTTAGTGTGAAGTATAAAAATAGATGGTTGAAGTCCACAAGAAATTGCTATTATTGTTTTATGTGGCATAGCCCATCTGCAGCTGGGTTATGGCTGCAACATGAATGGGTCGGCTCGATCGGGGTAGGTTCATGCTTTCACAGAATACTGGGATAAAAATTTATTTATAGAAGAGGAGGCAAACGAGCGTATGGTTCACCTGATGTTAAGTGACTACCGCCGCCCATGAACCCCCACAACACCAGAGGAATTGCAGGAGCGTTGCCGGCCCTTCAGAAAGGAGTAAACTCTTTTCTTGAAGGTCCCTAGCTGCGCTGGATGCGATCAAGTGAAAGGAGCTGAGCTGGCTGGAAAACCGTATTGGCGATCACCAATCAGCAGGTGATTCTGAAGGTATCTAATGAGCTGGCAGTTTACAATGGACTCCATTGTTTTGGACAACAAGGAGGTGATGGCGATAGGCCTGTAGTTGAACAGATCTGAGCAGACGCCTTTTTTAGGGATTACTGATTTGATATTGTAACCTAGGGAGTATGAGAGACCGTTACCAGTATAGACTGGTGGCAACTCTGAAGCACACGTCCTCAGTTTGGGAGATCCGTAATTAGGGGGATTCCGTCAGGCCCACTCGACTTGTGTATGCCTAGGGAGAGGAGTGCTTTACAAACCGAGTGCTGTGTGAAACGCACCTCCAGCATGGAACACTCACACCGAGGGATGGTTGACGGCGTACTCCCCCCGTCATCGTGAGTCGAGTTGGATGCAAAGAAAGAGCCCAGCAGATCGGCTTTCTCCTTTGCAGCGAGTCATCCTCCCTGTGTAGAGATGGCTGACAGATGACCCTGGTTTGAGCCGGCCCATACATGCAACAGCAAAGCTGCCGCGTGGCTTTATTTTTTTAATTTTTTTTTATTAAGAAAACCAACAGCTTTACAAATTATATATCTTATAACTGTGTTTAATGTAGTAATGCTAATAACAGGTTTCCCTTAAATTAACAAAGGGCACTGTAACAATCAAATTTTGTTAGTGCTAAAGTTAATTCTATAAATATACCAAGGAATTCAAGGATGCCATCCGCTTAAACCTGTCAATATTATAGATAATTAAGTAAATACTCTAAACTATATGTATACATGTTTCCGAAAATAATATATAAGTACCACCCATTATAGACATAACATTACCTCTGTCTAGAAATAACAGCATAATATTGCTGCATTTTGTTTAGTAAGTAAGGGGAACGGGAGACTATGTACTCGTTTGTCTTTCATATGAAAAAATACTGTTATTTAATAATTATTGTTGACAAATAAAATTACTGCCAGCAGTACAAACGCAGCGCGCTGGAGGGTTGGCAGTGCATAAAAGGGTTTTTTACTGGTTGGTGAACAGCAGCTCATGAGTAGCTACAAAAAATTTGGTTCCTTACGTCATAGTGGATCACTGTAATTATAAAACCGATTTCCTCCACGAGCAAGCATCCATCAAAGTATACAATTTATCTATTTGAAGCTTGGTAGTGAATTGACTACTAACCATTGCATATCATAGATAATTTTCTAATTACCCTTTTACGTCAAGTTGAAAACAGTTAAAAGATATTGACGATTAAACCGACAAATCAAAGTGCCGTATTAAGTTTCAATAAATATTTTCAACAAATATGTTTAATTACCTACTTTATGTCCATTAATCACCCTTGAGTGTAAATAATGAATGTGTTAAATACGCCCATTCCAATGTCATTCAACTTCTCGTTATAAAATATTTATTGTTTCATTTGATGATATTGTAAGCTAACAGCAACCTTCAGTTAATATAAAAGTTTGTTTATTGCTATGGAATGTACATTACCTAAATTTTTTAGTAAATTAACTTTGACTTGTTTTCTTTGCTGAAGCTCATATTTAAGTTAACTACAATAGGGTTTAGATTTCAGGACTTTGTGTATAATAAAATAAAACAATTTTTTAAATATAATAAGGGTGACAAACAAGCACATAGTCCACCTTATGCTAAGTGGATGCTGTGGCCCATAGACATCCACATTTATTCTCGATTAAGAATCAAAACCCAGATGCGTTGTCATTGAGATGGAATGCCCCGTCTCCAGTAAAAAGGGGTCCCCCGATCCCTACATTCACCATTCGAAATACAGCAGTATTAAGCCGCTATTTCACGCTGGTATTCTGTGAGAACGTGGTCTTTCTCCGGTCGAGCCGACCCATTCGTGCTACAATCATAATATATAGATGCAGCGTGGCGCTACCACGCATAAGCGATTAAGAGCCTGCACCAAAACCTTTTTACCGGTAGTAAGGCACCTGTACGGTGCAACACCGTGCATTCTCCCGCGTCAGCATTTTAGTAATTTGACACTATGCGCGACTGACCTCATTCATTAATATTTTATTTTTTAGTGTGTTTGTGTTTACCTACCAATACGGTCGCGTGACTCAATCTTATATTTTTACCAAGTTTCGTGTCTTGTGAAATCGCAATAAATCATTGTTTTTCTCACGATCGTGTTTAAATCATTCTTCATCAGATCAAGTAAAAGGTGTGTGGTATACCAAGACCATACATCTTTATGGTCCTCCGAGCCGGATTATTTTTTGGTATTGTTGGTGTTCTTCTTTCAGCCAAATTTGGCGAAACATTTTTTCTGTATCAGCTGTGTATGCAAACTGGTATTGACGCCACTCCAAAATTAATTTTTGGAGATCTTGTTGTAGATTTAGGCCCCTGTCCATAAGATCATTAAGGCTCAACCCTGTCGAAGTTTTTTGCTGAGGCATTGAATACAACCCTGATTTTTGTAGTTGTTGACTGCGGGCGCTCGACACAATGGTGCGACATATAAAAGTCTGGTTTATTGTTAGCGGTAGCCGGTTTCATACGACCCAATGATAAGTATTCTTGAATAAATAATTTATAATGTTCTGCGGTATTATTTTGTTTTGTGAATCGTCGTTCCAATTGTTTGAATTGCGCAATTGCTTTTTGTTTTGATGTGCCCAAGTCTTGTTCAATGTTTGACTTAAGGGGAAGTTTCACTTGGTATCTTCCATCCTCGCGTCTTGTGGTTGTTGATTTATACAAATCGATGCATGCTTGATCTTCTGACGTGAGAGTAGACTCTTGAGTAATGTCCTCGATCTTCGAAAACTGTTGGATGTTTTGTATATTATTCAGCAAAACATTGCACTGTAAAGTAACTTGATTAGCGCTTCCACTTAATATCCAACCAAATCACGTTTGTTGGGCGATTGGCGAGTTATTGTTTTCTCTGCAAATTCCGTCTAAGATGATGTTTGAGTATACTTCTGCTCCCAGAATTATATCTACCCGCCGACTTTTGTAGAATTCTGGATCTGCTAACTGTATATTTTCTAGGAATGACCATGACGGCTTGTCCAAGGTGTGGTTTGGTAAACTATTGATCAGAGTTTTCATAATGAGAGCTTCGGTATTAAGTGTGAAGTAGCTATTATTGGACTTGATTGTTAACTTGATCACGCCTTTACAATTGTTTTCCTTTATGCCGATCCCCGTTATGACCCCTTTACACTGACTTCTAGGTAGTGATAGAAGTTGAGCTGCTTTCTCCGTGATAATTGAGGTCTAAGATCCTTGGTCCAGGAGTGCTCGGAGCTTGTAGTAAGAGCCATTGTTAGTTTGAACTTGAACAATAGCTGTAGCGAGCAGTATCTCTTGCACGTCGCGCTGCTGTGACACGTGCACACTGTTCTGGTTCTGCTGGACAGCATCTGCGCTGCTTGATGAGTTTCCCTGGTTAACCGTTCTTGATGAGCTAGGTTGATTCATGGTTTTAGATGTTACGAATGCTTCGTGCAATATTGTGTTGTGCTGACCTTGGCATTTGCGGCAGCGATTTTTAGAAATACACTTTCCTTGGTGATGGTTTAGGCACTTTGAGTACAGCCGTAATCTTGATATGGTACTGCGTCTCTGCTGCGGCGTCATTGCTATAAGTTTTTGGCAAAAATATATTCCATGGCCATTGTTACAGAGCAGGCACGTGATTGTAAACTGATTACTTGTTTTTGCATTTGATGGTTCTGTAACATTGTAGTTGGAAAATACTTGGTATCTTGATTTATTATGCTTCATCGGGACTTGACTTGATGATGGTTTTTGCGTGGTTGGTTCTTGTTTTCTACGGGATGTTTCCAACGTAGTGAATTTTCCTTCCAGGAATGCCAAAAAATCTTTGAGCGTCGGTAACTCACGTAGTTGTTCTAGGGATTCATTGTAATTATTGAATGTTTCATTGTCCAATTTTTGTGACAGTAAGTGCACCAGCAATTGATCCCACGTACTGATATCAACACCTAAGTTTTTCACGGCGTTGAGTGTCTCCAGAGTGGTGTCATGAAGTCGCTTGATCTGGTTGATAGCTTGATGTTGTTGTATGACAGGAATATTCAATATGCTGTTGATGTGCGAAGTAAAAATGAGTTCTTTGTGGTTGTATCTGTGGTTAAGAATTTCCCAGCAGATATTATAGTTTTCAGTGCTGATCGGAAGATGCTGCAAAAGCCTTGCTGCTTCGCCTTGCACCGTAACTTTAAGAAATGGCATTTTCTGTGCGTTTGATAATGATGGGTTATTATGGATAGTTTCAGTGAACAGGTTCTTGAATGATATCCACTGATGATAATTTCCTACAAAAACAGGTATGTCCATCTGGGGGGTTGATTTTTCCCGATGGGACACTGACCACAGCTTGATGTTGATGGATCGTTTGGTGGAATTATATAGTTGTTCATAATATGAAAAAGTGCTTTCATATTCTTGGTTGGCTCCTTGAACTTCACTGTCGATGTCCCAGTGCAGACTGTCGATAGCTGACCATCGCGACTGCAAAGAGCGGAGGAGATCTTCCAGCTCCCATTTCTCCGTCACATCGTCAAGCTTTATGTTAGAAACTGTCCTTTTAAATGCTCTGAAGTTGCTTGATTGCTTTTTGAATAATTCATCTGTCTTGCGGTTGGTTCCCTGGGACTCCGTTCTAAATGAATGTTGAGCTCCCGAAGTTGAGGGTGCACCCATTGGAGTTGCGGGTCTTATCAAGGGCATTGAAGGTTTTTTCATACGTATTGTTAGTAAAATAAGCATGGGACTTGTCTGGAAAAGCGCACAGTTCAACATGATTATTCAGGAATTCCTGCCAATACCCTTCTAAATTATTCAATCTTCGATTAATATAGTCGGGCGCATTTCGCTCTTGACTATCTTTCTTAAAATTTACAAATATTTGATTAATGCCATCGATAATTTGTTGTAACCATCTTGCTGTTATTAAATATCTTCAACACAGGTCCACTTGCTAGGAAGTGTGCTGGCGTCAAATAATCCAGGTTGTCTGGATCTTCATTCATGGCGCAAAATGGTCTTGTATTTAAGCAGCCTTCTAGTTGGTACAGTACGGTGGTGAACTCTTCGTAAGTCAGTCTCTGTTCAGCAATGACGCGTTTCAGCTGATATTTTAGACTTTTAACTGAGGGCCAGGAAGGAGCGTTCTTTTTTCTTGAGGGGTGAAAATATGAACTACAATCTTATTAAACTGCGTATTTATGCATTATGATATAAAGTCAAAGTTACAGCCTATATACTTTCCACTGCTGGGCTTTCAGGGTTTTAGAACAAGGAAATGTACAACGCGCTTCCCCAATGGGTGTCGGCGAACTTCACATCGGTTCGAAATTTTTAAGATTTCCTTACGAAATTTTCCTTCACCGCCGAGCACTTGCTAGATCAGCACTTAAAATTGCAATTAACAATTTCATTGGTGCCGGCGGGGATTGAACCCGGATTGCTCGCGTACTGTGAAATTTACAGCAAGCACTTACCCTCTGAACTACCGCAGTTATCAGATATAATTTTAAGTAATTACGTAATAGTTTTTAATTAAAATATTGTTATGTGTATCCCATTCATCGCTTAAAATGCTAGGTGCGTTTTTGCTGAATCGTTGCTTTCATTTCCATGCAATTAAATTCAACGCCAGGCATGTATCATGGATGTAATTTTTGTAGAAATTTTCCTGTAGAGAAAACCGTTTATATAACGAGGAATTTCATCATAGTTCTCATTAGTAGCGGCGCGTAACAAGATTCTGATTCTTTATTCTTGATTCAATAAGTATTACTTATACTGTGCGTTAAATACAATTTATTCTATTTTATTCAAATATATAATCCGGTGGTCTGTGCAAATTCTATTTCAGATCATAGGCATCATATCATTTTCAAAAGAGTTATCGATTAAAAAAGAGCCTCTAAAAATATTTACTGATATACAGTGGATTTTCCAATAATAACAAACTACCAATTTCAGTGATTCCGGCGAGGATTAAACATAAATCGTTCGCATAATATAACATTTTCATAATATAATTGCAGCGCTATATTAAACTTAATAGCGCTGTTAATAATTTAGGAATCAAACAATTCTTATGTCAGGCAAGAAAATGCATTTTATTAATAATATAACCGCAGTCTGGCAAAAATTTGAATTACGAAACAGATATTACTAACAAGCTTAGTTAAAATTCAATTTTTTTTCTATTTTAAATTAAATATTATAGATATTATTCATTGCCCGCAAAGATACAATTAGTTAAAAAAGATAGTACCTTGTCAAATTTCCATTAAAAGGATAGTAAAGGGTGCTTTACTACAAAATTGATGACTTGTAAGAAGTCGATACAGCCATCAGGGCTTTATTATAATATCCCCACTAGACTAAAGATCCCTTCGGAGGCCTCTTGATTTTTTAAACATGGTGACGTGTAAATTTGATATCCGTCCTTAAACAAAAATATTTAAGAGTACTGAATTAAAATCGTGGATATTATGTTTAATACCAACCATAAAATTCTGTAAAAACGTGAAAGTTATTGTTTCAAGTAAAAATTACTGTCAAAAAAAACTAATTAAGGATGGAATTATAACACTTAAATTATAATTAGACGGTTTGACTACCGTTACGGGGCATGGCTAAGCAAATAGTTGTAGCGAAGTGAGCCGCGGGTTCCTTTTCCGCAGAGAACAATATTCTATTTTGTTATCATCGGATTCTTAATGAGCAAACGTAACGCTAATCTAAGAAATTACGTTCTTAGCCCCGAAGAAGTAAAGAACAGCTAAGCAATTTCAATTAATTTGGTTAAGCAGTTAACTTTAGCCATAGCAGTAATCACATTAGATAACAGGTACGTATTAGATAATGGTCATAGTGCTACTAGTAGGAATAACAATTCCTGCATAGCTGTTAGCAGAAATAAATAAATGAATTATAAACCAAGTGGTTACTGAGTACATTAGGTTCAATACTCGAGCAGTGTGAATTCAAATCGGTACATCTAATTTATAATTGGGTACTTATTATATATAGTGGAATATTTATTTACCACAGTGTCTCATCTAAATAAATGTTGCTACGCTGTTGTTGTCCAATTAGATAATTTAGCTACATTTGGTAGGATGCGAGGAGCAAAGACATAATAAATCAAGGTATATCTGATCTTACTTAGCTGTCTATGCTTTTAGAGAAAACTAACCTCTGCCACACCTAAACAGTAAAAAAAAGTAAAGTTACAGCCTATATACGTCCCACTGCTGGGGTCAGGCCTCCCCTCATTTCTGAGAGGGTTTAGGGCAAGGAAGTGTCCGCCGCGCTGCCCAAATGCGTGTTGACGAACTTCACATGTCTTCGAAATATTTTTTTCTTATTCCTCAGACATGCGGTTTGCTCACGATGTTTTCCTTCACCGCCGAGCGCGTGGTAAATCAGCACTTAAAATTGCAATTAACAATTTCATTGGTGCCGGCGGGGATCGAACCCGGGTTACTCGCGTTCTGTTATATTTACAGCGAGCGTTAACCACTAAGCTACCACGGCTCGTTCACCTAAACAGATCGTTGTATTTTGGACAAAGTTAAAAAAATCGTATGAATTTACATTAATTTACAGATTTTTCTTTTTTACCCAAACCCAAACACGTTCTTTTAAAAATAAATAAATTGCCAAAATAAATTATTTTCCGATGAGATTTAAAATACTTTTGTTTCCATTACAGCCTATCAAAATCCATGGAAATATGTTTAAACAAAAAGTCTCGCTGGGTTTCTTGCTGGTTTTTTCCTGGAAAGATGTTTTTTTCCAAACCAGTGGTAAATAAAAAAGTAACTTTCAATAAATATTTTGTAATAAATTATATTGAATAAAAATTATTCTATTCTGTACTACTAAACGTGGGCTTACGTATGGATTGCTTCATAAGGGGATATTTATTTCTTATTAAAAATATATTATTGCCCATCTCCAAGTTGATTTGCGACTGTTTCCTCTTACAAAAGCTACGAGACGATATCAGTAGTGGATATTCAACGTTAATATATCGTTATCGTATCGCTCAATGAATAGTATATTTCATTACGAGTGCGGAAAGCCTGTCATTGCAAAGAGTTCCAACAAATGTCTACCCGAGCCGATACGCAGCCGAAGGTGAGGGTTGAGAGTCGGAACAAGGACTTGCCTATGCCGCAAAGTAAAAAGCCGATCTGTTAGGCTCTCTCTTTGCGTCCAACTCGACTCTCAATGACGGGGGAACACACCGCCAAACATCGCGCGATTTCACTGATCAATGTGGGATGAGCGGCTTTCACAGCGCTCTTTTGACGTTAAAATTTGAGTGGGCCTAATGGATTCCCTCCTATTGTGCTAAAGATGTGTGCTCCAAAGTTGACACCGGTTTTAAAGCGTCTTTTTCAGTCCAACATCCCGAATTCCGGGGAATCCCGGGTGTCCCGAATTTATAAAAGATAATTTTCCATCCGCTCCCAAAAAAAAGCAACTGCTCAGACTCGTCCAACTATAGGCCTGCCACCATCACCTCTTCATTTTTCAAAATAATGGAATCCATTATAAACTGCAAGCTCATGATGTACCTTCGCGATCACCAGCTGATTAGTAACCGTCACTATGGTTTCCGTCAGGGTCGCTCAGCTGGTGATATTCTGGGTTATCTAGTTTATATATACATATATATATATATATATATATATATATATATATATATATATATATATACATATATATATATATATATATATATATATATATATATATATATATATATATATATATATATATAGAGCTATATATATATATATATATATATATATATTATAGAGAGAGCCTAACAGATCGGCTTTTTACTTTGCGGCATAGGCAAGTCCTTGTTCCGACTCTCAACCCTCACCTTCGGCTGCGTATCGGCTCGGGTAGACATTTGTTGGAACTCTTTGCAATGACAGGCTTTCCGCACTCGTAATGAAATATACTATTCATTGAGCGATACGATAACGATATATTAACGTTGAATATCCACTACTGATATCGTCTCGTAGCTTTTGTAAGAGGAAACAGTCGCAAATCAACTTGGAGATGGGCAATAATATATTTTTAATAAGAAATAAATATCCCCTTATGAAGCAATCCATACGTAAGCCCACGTTTAGTAGTACAGAATAGAATAATTTTTATTCAATATAATTTATTACAAAATATTTATTGAAAGTTACTTTTTTATTTACCACTGGTTTGGAAAAAAACATCTTTCCAGGAAAAAACCAGCAAGAAACCCAGCGAGACTTTTTGTTTAAACATATTTCCATGGATTTTGATAGGCTGTAATGGAAACAAAAGTATTTTAATCTCATCGGAAAATAATTTATTTTGGCAATTTATTTATTTTTAAAAGAACGTGTTTGGGTTTGGGTAAAAAAGAAAAATCTGTAAATTAATGTAAATTCATACGATTTTTTTAACTTTGTCCAAAATACAACGATCTGTTTAGGTGAACGAGCCGTGGTAGCTTAGTGGTTAACGCTCGCTGTAAATATAACAGAACGCGAGTAACCCGGGTTCGATCCCCGCCGGCACCAATGAAATTGTTAATTGCAATTTTAAGTGCTGATTTACCACGTGCTCGGCGGTGAAGGAAAACATCGTGAGCAAACCGCATGTCTGAGGAATAAGAAAAAAATATTTCGAAGACATGTGAAGTTCGTCAACACGCATTTGGGCAGCGCGGCGGACACTTCCTTGCCCTAAACCCTCTCAGAAATGAGGGGAGGCCTGACCCCAGCAGTGGGACGTATATAGGCTGTAACTTTACTTTTTTTTTACTGTTTAGGTGTGGCAGAGGTTAGTTTTCTCTAAAAGCATAGACAGCTAAGTAAGATCAGATATACCTAGATTTATTATGTCTTTGCTCCTCGCATCCTACCAAATGTAGCTAAATTATCAAATTGGACAACAACAGCGTAGCAACATTTATTTAGATGAGACACTGTGGTAAATAAATATTCCACTATATATAATAAGTACCCAATTATAAATTAGATGTACCGATTTGAATTCACACTGCTCGAGTATTGAACCTAATGTACTCAGTAACCACTTGGTTTATAATTCATTTATTTATTTCTGCTAACAGCTATGCAGGAATTGTTATTCCTACTAGTAGCACTATGACCATTATCTAATACGTACCTGTTATCTAATGTGATTACTGCTATGGCTAAAGTTAACTGCTTAACCAAATTAATTGAAATTGCTTAGCTGTTCTTTACTTCTTCGGGGCTAAGAACGTAATTTCTTAGATTAGCGTTACGTTTGCTCATTAAGGATCCGATGATAACAAAATAGAATATTGTTCTCTGCGGAAAAGGAACCCGCGGCTCACTTCGCTACAACTATTTGCTTAGCCATGCCCCGTAACGGTAGTCAAACCGTCTAATTATAATTTAAGTGTTATAATTCCATCCTTAATTAGTTTTTTTCGACAGTAATTTTTACTTGAAACAATAACTTTCACGTTTTTACAGAATTTTATGGTTGGTATTAAACATAATATCCACGATTTTACTTCAGTACTCTTAAATATTTTTGTTTAAGGACGGATATCAAATTTACACGTCACCATGTTTAAAAAATCAAGAGGCCTCCGAAGGGATCTTTAGTCTAGTGGGGATATTATAATAAAGCCCTGATGGCTGTATCGACTTCTTACAAGTCATCAATTTTGTAGTAAAGCACCCTTTACTATCCTTTTAATGGAAATTTGACAAGGTACTATCTTTTTTAACTAATTGTATCTCTACGGGCAATGAATAATATCTATAATATTTAATTTAAAATAGAAAAAAATTAAATTTTAACTAAGCTTGTTAATAATATCTGTTTCTTAATTTAAATTTTTGATATAAGAATTGTTTGATTCTTAAATTATTTACAGCGCTATTAAATTTAATATAGCGTTGCTATTATATTATGAAAATGTTATATTATGCGAATGATTTATGTTTAATCCTCGCCGGAATCACTGAAATTGGTAGTTTGTTATTGTTTGAAAATCTACTATATATCAATCAATGAAATTCCTCGTTATATAAACGGTTTACTTTACATGAAAATTTCTACAAAAATTACATCCATGATATATGCCTGGAGTTGAATTTAAATGCATTGAAATTAATTCAACGATTCAGCAAAAACGCACCTAGCATTTTAAACGATGAATGGGATACACATAACAATATTTTAATTAAAAACTATTACGTAATTACTTAAAATTATATCTAATAGCTATGGTAGTTTAGAGGATAAGTACTTACTTACTTACTTACTTATCGTCACGCACAGTCCCTAACGGGGTAGCCAGAGAGAACAGATCGCCAAGTGTCACGATCCTTACATACCTCTTTCGCTTCTTTCAGGTTCATTAACTTCTTCATACATGCACGTCTAGGTATCCGAGTACTCTTGACCCTCCCCTCTTCGAGCAATTTGCTCACATGGTCTTCGAAAGTTAGTCTCGGTCTACCTCGACACCTTTTAATATTTACTTTCGCTCTATATATTTTCTTCACCATTCGGTCTTCACTCATTCGTTCAACGTGCCCAAACCATTGGAGTACTCTCTGTATATGTATATATAAACTATATCTAATTTATATATACATATATATATATATAGTTCATAGGCGGAAGCATACAACATATTTGGACATAGCGAAGGCCTTCGATCGGGTAAAGCACATAGCGCTTCTTACAAAGCTTCCTTCCTCCGGGCTTCCCGAAAAATTGTGCGATTGGGTCACCAGTTTTCTTGCATATCGGAGCATCGGAGAAGTGAATGCTCTGATTACAAGCCCATCAACGCGGGTTTGCCAAAGGGTTGCGTGCTATCACTAACGCTCTTTCTTTTGCAAATCAATGATATGTTGCAAGCCGGTAACATTCATTGCTGTGCGGATGACAGCTCTGGTGATGCTTTATACACCGCCCATGCCAATATTTCTCGCGAACACGTCATCGAGTACCAGAATAAACTTGTTTCCAAGGTATAGTCGTTGTTAAACGAAGTCTTGGATAGAAACGACTAAATCTAGTCGAGTTTAACGCTCAGCAATCACGGTTTGCCCGTTTTCCACTAAAAAGAACCCTTTTGTCTTATCTTTTCAATTTGAGGGTTCTCCCCTTCCTGCTTCACCTAGAATCAGAATAGACATATAGAATAATGTCCAGTTTAATGGTCACTTGGAAGGGAAGACTAAATTGGTCTGTAATAAGCTTGGCTTGCTCAGCAGACCGGGACAGTATTTTATGCTGGTACACCGCTCGCGACTTTACGAGGCACAAGTTCGGTCTCACATGTAATACTAATAAAAAATACTTTTTTTTTCATCGTCCTTTCAGATTTAAAGGAAAGATTAACTTTAGATTAGTTTGGTAAAAATAATAAAAATAGGTCATTTGAACCACTAAATATTTTCTTCGTAATATTAATCTTTTCACTATAAAAGTTAGTTTTAATAAAATGTCCGATACCACCTTTATAATATATTAAGTTTCATAAAGGTCGCCTTAATTAAAAGTTTAAATGGAGTAAACAGATGACAGCAATTGTAACTTCTGCTTACGTTCAAGTTTGTGAATTTCTAGCTCCTTGTTATAAGTTTGTTGTGTACAGATCGATGATTGAAAGCACGTAAATTGGCAAAAATTTCATAACGTTGGACTTACATCATTAATTATGTAATAAAAATAGAAAATGTAATAAATCAGATAAAATAAATAAATATAGAAGTAGCAATATATGTTTAAAAAATACGTTATATCTTCGATTCATTGTAAAAAAATACTTTTAATTTAAACTAAGAGATACACAATGCACTTATGTTGCAGATATTGACCAAATTTCACAACTTTTTCGTATCCTTTTTTCCGATCACAACATTTAATACACCATGAGGCAAAAAAATAGTTTTATGACTTTATTTATGACTTAACGTTATTTTGTGAGACGAGGACGTACTCACGTATCTACTAAAACTACGTTTGTATATCTTTCCGTTTTTGTTATAACGTAGTCTTAACGGATGTTTATAATGGATGGGTGTGAGTAAGTGAGTGGTGGGTATAATGGATATAAATAATTTTATTTTTAAGAAGTCACTTTTCTATGGCACGGTTCGAAACACTGAAAAATTATTTTATGCCCTACATATATGATTAATTATGGCATGTTTGACGATTTAAATTTTTTTTAATAAAAAGGAGGTAATAGTGGAGACAACTTCCAAATACGTTTTTATATTTCTTCAAAAATTGCGTTACTCATAACCAGAACTCTAATCTATTCATGTACTTGGAAAATACTTACGACATATTGAACTGATACAGGGATTAAAATATCTTTATGGGGACTTTATTGCTTATGTCAGAATCGAAGATACCTATTCGGATTGGTTTAGAATCCATAAAGGTGTCAGACAGGGATGTTTCTGTGGCTGTTTAACCTATTTGTGGATAGTTATTTGGAAACTCTAAAAGTTGAAATATGTGGGTTAAGAATGGTTAAGTTTTACTGTTTAATGCCTTTTGTACGTCGGTGATTAATTCATATTTGCTCCGTAAGCAGCCGAGTTGCAAGTAATGGTTAAGCTCGCGGAAAGTTTTTATATTATATACATTGTACAAGTAATATAAAACATTGATGAGTTTGATTTAATTTTCAAGTTTATTTTCTCCCCTTAAGAGCGTTTTAATATATGCTTGTTCTTAAAAATGTTTTTGGTATTAATTTATATTAATGAACGTGTCATTATAAGAACAGGGAATAAAAATTAACTCAAGAACGATGAAAGTGTTTGTTTTTTGGAGACAAGAAAGTTATACAATATGTGAGATAAGAATAGAAGATAAGTTGATCGAGCAAGCGGATGAATTTGTGTATTTGGAGTAAGTGTTTCGCAGTCCTTGGGATGTGGTATAGAACGACGAGTGAACGCAGCTCACGGAGTAAATCGGGCTCTTCATTTTTTTCTTCTATTGACAGAAGTCAGAATATGTTAAAGAAGGATTTTTTTAGGATAAGGTGATAAACTAGCACACAGTCCACCCGATGGTAAGTGGTTGCTGCGGCCCATAGACATCCACATCTATCCTCGATTACAAATCAAAATGCAGATGCGTTGTCACCCGTGAGGACTAAGATGGAATGCCTCGTTTTTAGTGAAATGGGTCTCCGATTAACTCCGGGTGGTGGTTCGTTTCGTATGGTGAGTGTCTCTACACTCAACATACGAAACACTGCAGCGTGAAGCTCTCACATAATACAAGCGTAAAATAGTTTTCACGCTTCTGTGAGAGCGTGGTCCTTCCCCGGTCGAGCCAACCCATTCGTGCTACAACTATACTACTATATAACTGCAGCATGGCTCTACCACGTATAAACTTTTTTTAATCATAATGTTGGGTTAGTCCCTACCTTAATGAATGACAGTGAAAGTTAGGTGTGGCAGAAGAAGCACAAGAATAGAATAAATATCGTAGAATTAAGGTCATTAAGGAGTATGTTAGGACTGAATTTGGATGAAAGGGCGAAAAATTGTGTATTAAGAGAAAAGTGAGGCTTACAAGATGATGTTCTGACTAGGATTAAGATAGAAGTACTTCAGTGGTTTTGTAAAAAGAATGAATGAGGAAAAAGTGACAAAGCAAATCCATGTTGCAATAGTGAACGGAAAAGTTGGCAAGAGACGCCCTAGATGGAAGCTTATCAAAAAAAAATTGGCCATGTAATATTAAAGATAGGTCAAATTAAGAGTGCCCTTAATTGATGGGTATGTGTGCGTAAGTATTGGATGTAAAGGACGCGAGAGAGCTATGAGATATATAATATGAGAGAGTATGATCCCACAATATGTTTGAATCATTTAGAGAAGCCACTTTTCAGAGACTCTTGTCCTAGCATTCGTCGCAGATTCAGCAAACTCGAGTTGTAAGTTTCGAACGGTTACGACTAGTCAGCCACCACTTAAAAGTTTCTTAAGTAGTTAAATTCAAATCGAATGCCATTTCTATTCGATTGATGCTCGATTTTTGAATGCCCTCAGAGCCGAAATGAGGACTTCTGTTTGTGTGATGATTAATTATTTAATTTTATGTTTAATATATGACGCTATATTTTAAGCGACATACCCTAAATATCTAAATTACCATTTTTAGTTTTATAACTTATCGTTTTTGGTCATTATAAATTGCCAAGCGTTAACAAAACGCATACTATTGGATTGGAAAAAATCTAAAGGGAAAGGTCTTGGTTGTTCAAAGGTTAGTCTAAAACGATTTTGCTAATTATGTAATATTGTAGAGACGTTTTGCTTATGGGAAAATAAAATGAAATAGAGATACGAGGTATATTATGCAAATTTGTCAAAGTCTTGAAATTTCCGCCACTAGCCCATTACTGAGAAAATTCATGTTTTTCTTTAGCTTACGCCAATATGATGGATGCCAGCTATAAATAAGGTGAAAGCAAAGATATTTACAAATCAGCCATGTAAAGCAAAATGTATATAAATCTTATATCCATCCAAAACCTTTAAACGAAAATTATATATATATATATATATATATATATATATATATATATATATATATATATATATATATATATATATATATATATATAACAATAAACCTTTTAACGCTGAACGTTGCAGCAAAAATGTATACAGTTATAATACAGTACGGCTAGTGTGTTATTTAAAACGGTTGACTATAGTAGTAGGCATTTAGGGCATTCTTAGCTCGTGCGTAACAAAAATCGCGTACTAGCCAGTTGACGCATGCCGGTTGCCGAAATAATGAGTTTTCCCAGGAGAAGCCTGTTAAACAAGCACCTTGAAGGGGACCAGGTTATAGGCATTCGGAAAAATAGACCCTGGCAGGGCATTCCACTCCTTGGCTGTGCGCATTATAAAAGATAAATTGTAGCTCTCAATGCGAATATTTGGAATGTCAAACAAGTGCGTAGGAGAATGGAGGTGGCGATAGGAGATTACAGAGGGCGTACAATCGATAAAGCCGATAATCAAGCAACTTGGCGGCGGTGAGCTGAGCTGTGAAACTTAGTTTCCACCAGTTTTTTTGTCGCCGATAAGCCTCTTGGCTCCGCGTTCCACAGAGTCGAGTGCGCCAAGCTGATATTTTTCTCAGCCATCTAAAAGGTGACTAAAATACTCCATGCTTGTTCGCATATGAGCTTTATATTGGCCTCTTCTGGTGAGTCTATTTCGTCTGGGATTATGTCTAATCGCTGGGAGGTCGTAGACTGGATTTTGACCACGATCTTATACAAGTCCACGATGGTTTTGGTTTGAAGGATCTCACCAGCGGGCTAGCCCAGCTGCAAAAAGACCGGCCTGTAGTTCAAGTCAAGTATTGTTTCGATCGAAGATAACGACAATGTCAATCTCTGAGTTTTGTTACGTCAAGGACCTTCGCTCGATGACTGGTAGAGAATGAATAGCGAGTTGGAGTCTCAGGTGTCAGTCAATGGGATAATTTGTAAGCATATTCCAGGAGAAATTCTTGCTTTTTAGGTCTCCAGCCACTGTAAAGCTAGGGCCTAGGTTTATCAAATTTGCAATATCTGGTTTTAATAATTGTTTTAGTAGCAGTAGGTACGCCAATACAATGGGTGGTGACGGATGGCCAGTCAGAGATATCCTACAAATTGACACTTCTAAATTTATTAACCGGAGTTCATCGATCGGTATGCAGTGAAAAGACCTTTTGTAGTAGATCACGGTGCCGCCTCTACAGATGGTCGTCTTATCATTTTTAACTAATGCGTATTTTGCGATTTTAGGATCGCGTTGGCTAGGCTTTAAGAATATTGCACTATGTTGGTTTAGTGGTCGTTAACGCCATTGTTGATCATGAGGTTCCAGGTTGAAATTCCGGGGAGAGGGGGGGGGGGGTGAAAAAGTTATTGCGCGTTTCTGTCAAGAAATTTTCAGTAACAGATCGTAATCATAAAGTTGGCGGTATTCACCCCCTGGCTTCGGAAAGCACTCAAAGCCATTAGTCTGGCACCAATCGAAACGATCTCTCACCGGTCGTATCGGATTACCGTCCTACTGGACTATTAGAGTCGGAACAACCCGTATACTGTCAAGCCTAGAATAGGCCTAATGACTGTCCCATAGTAATGGGACATGAGGACACCCGGGCAATGGGGGACACCCCGAGGCCCGATACCTGCACGTACTATTAGTGCGTGAAGACGACATCGTTAGACGGAATATATAACACGCTGTATTTGCGCATACAATCGTGCACTATAATCCTGTCCTGCACAGATATAAAAATAAAATGACTACGAAAATAAAATAACGTCATTCTAAATCCAATGGTGCACAACCAAAGATAGCGGAATATGTTTTTTATGCACCCTCAAGATATGGATATCAAATGAAAGTGTTCGCTGAGAAAAATACGAATAAAATGATGTCCGCGTTAAGCTCTTCGAGGAGACGGTGTACTACTACCCGACAAACGGTAAGACTTAGCGGGCCGCGTCTTAACTAATATCGGCCTACACAACTAATACGGCCCAAAAAAGTTCAAATTAGCGCAAAAAAAGATGACCGCCATATAAATTTTAAAAATTTATGACTCGACAAATGTTAGGGATAATGTGGTGCTCGAACAAATAACCTTGTGGGGATCGACAAGGGTCAACTGCTGGCTATAAAAAATCAAGATGGTGGATGGCAAAGATTTAAATAGCTAGATGCGCCCTTACCATAGTATGACCACTCCGAAATGTGTCCATTCTCAATTGAGTGAGCTCACTCATTCGCAATCAGTGCTCATTTGTGCGAAAGAGAAAGTATTATACACAATTTCTGTAAGATAATAAGAGATGACACTATTGCATTAGTGTGCGCGCGTCAGCGTCTTGCAAACAAACACATCCAAAAATATGCCACAGTTTTCAAGGTGAAGGCACATCTAACTATTTAAATCTTTGGTGGATGGCGATCAAAACCAACAATGACGAATTAAATTAAACTAACAGACTCAAAAATATATGCAGCAATATGAAAAAGGAATAAAAAATTAGTTTAATAAACAATCTTTTATTGAAATGCTCTAAAAAGAAGAAAATAAACTTTAAATTAAATCAAATCCATCAATTTATTACTTTACACATTTTATATGATATAAAAGCTAGTCGCGAGATTTACTTGCATACATAAACAAGAATACAATACGAAACTTGAAGTCGATATTGGTATAAGTAGGTAATTCTAAGAAAAAATAATGCAAATTAATATCGTATACATTGTGAACTGTGCTTTTATATCATATACACTGTGTAAATGTAATAAATAGATGGTTTTGCTTAATTTTAATTCATTTCAATAAAAGCTTGCTTTTAAAAACTTTTTTTATTATTTATTTATTTAATTAGCAATGTCCAGTCGGAGCACTTGTCAAAATATATAGTTTGTTTTTACTTAATCCTCAGTTTTATAAGTCGACTTTACGCGCATATTATTTCCAGATCAAAATTTTGAGATGAATCAAGCTCAATGACTTAGACCAATTTTAAGCCATTTTTATGGTAGAGGAATTTAAGTGTCAGTTGGGACAGGCACACACACCACATTCCACAGACTGTCCCACTTGTTCAATATTCTACTTGACTCTTCACATGTGTATTTCTTGACCTGTTCATTGCCGAAAATTCTTGCATATCCCGGAACCTATTACAGAATTACCCCCTTTTTGGACTCTCTCCCTGCTTCATACTTTAAAGCTATTTATGCATTCTATCACTTCATTTAAGGTCCGTAACCTTGATCTTAGTGCTAACAATGCTGTTTTTTGCAGATTTGTGTTGTTAATGTTATGTGTCGTTAATCTCTGTTAGAAAAATATAATACGCCTCGTATTTTTCTAATTCTTTAATGAGTTTAAATTTAAGTCATTTCCCGTAAATTCCAAACTCTACGTTGAGCCACATTTTGGATCTATAAGGTAAACCTTAAAAAGCTATTAGCTTTAGAGATCAAATCTCCATTTGGCGAGTCTTCTCTGGGTGGTATTTTTACTTTATAAATTGAATTAAAAGTATAAAAATTATAAAGTCGGTGTTTCCTCCATTGAATCAAGCAATCATTGCTTAGTTTATAAGAAATCAAGCTCCATCTGACCTGAGCGTTGACCCTATACACTAATCTTCGCATCCTTGTCTACATCTAGTTGAAGAGATGTTAGGCATAGTAGTGCACTAAGTGCCGCCCCAAGCAAGGTTCATCCTCTGTTACAGACAGTTCATTATAGTCATCCATGACCATCCATGACAGCCTATAAAAGTCCACTGCCGAATATATTTATCAATATAGTATTGTAGTCGGTTTTTTTACGAAATAAATATATTACATTATTTGGGTTTATGTAACACCGGCGCCGGATTTCAAATTTATATAAAAACTTAAAATAGTTCGCTATTCCGTTCTTATGTACAACATAGTATTTCACGAAGCTCATTTCTATATAAAGGGTTAAAAGTAAGCAAGATGGTAGGAAAGTAAAAAATTAAAATTTCTTGTTACCTCTGAGGACTAAGTTAGAGTACATAATTACCGACCAATTATGACTAGAAAATAAATTTTAATAAAAACTGAAGGCTTACTTGCAATAAATATTAAAACCCCAAACCGGAAGCAGTTATGTAAAAACTATTTTATTATTTTTAGTTATGAGGAGAATGAGTACCTACTTCTTTAGAAGGCTCACCGATTCTCGTCATCATATCACTTCATTATATTATACTGCATAAATGCTTTTTTCGTTGGTGGTTGCATTCTTACCATTTTTTTTAAATTAACATTAATGTGTATTTCAAAGATATCAATTATGAATATCGATTAAAGCAGCTTGCATATTTTTATCTAGATATTGTAACATGTTACAAATATTTTGACCATTTTTTAAAATTTATTCACTTTTTCTGAGAAATTAAATAACCAACTCGTAATTAAACAACTTTCTGGAAAAAATATTACACTCCTTATTAACCACGGTGCTTAAGAACGTTGTAACCCAATATCGTCTGCTGTATTTTAATTCTTAATTTGACATTATGAATGTTAAAGTTGATAGATGATGTTCCGTTTACGGTGACAATAACTTATTTTAAATAATAACAATGTACTTCAGACCGATCTTCATCCGAGCCATCTGCGCAGGACAGGATTAGAGTGCACGGTTGTATGTGAAAGTACAAATGTATTCTATATTCCTTCACTCTTATATTCCAGTAGGATGGTAATCTGATACGACCGGTGGGATATCGGGTCAGTTGGTGTGAAGCCTACGGCTTGAATACTTTCCGAGTCACGGGGGTGAAACACCGCCAACTTTATGACTACGAGCAGTTACTAAGCATTTATTGACAGAAAAACGTAATACCACCCGGATACCTGTAACTTCCGATAATTCGAACCCGGAACATGATCAGCAACCGCGTTTACGACGACTAAACCATCGATATATAGTTACTTTAAGACTTTAATAATAATGTACTCCAGACCGAATTTCGGTCACAGCGGCCTGCTTGAACGGAGAGTATTCATTGGTGCAGCACAGGATTATAGTGTCCAAGTGTATGCGTAAGCACAGGTCCACTCTCTACTCCCTCACTCTTATAACCCTACGGGACGGTAAACCAACACGATCGTAGATAGATCCTGATCGCAAAGAAAAGGCTTTACGAGCATTCCGATGTACGGGGTGAACACCGCCAACTTCCTGACTCCGGGCAGCTATTGAGAATTTCTTGACGAAAAAACTCAATAATTGATTTTTGGCCCGACCCGGGCATCAGCAGTCGCACTACTACAATCACTAGACCAACGAGTCTTTAAGACGGTAATCACTGATTAATGCGCGGAATAAAGGTGGTATGAATACTACGAAGGTATGTATAAAAAAAGTTATAATTTGTCTTTTATTTTACACATAAAACACAAAACGTCTAAAACTTAACCCAAAATTTACTGTATAAGGGATTTTAATGTTCTCCACACCTTCAAAATTAACGCCTCAAAGAGCATGAATTTTGACTACGACTGCCAGCATAAACGTACATTTTCCATCTGGAACGGACAGGATTATACACGAGTAAAGTCATGTATAGTAAAGATGTTATATCATGTACAAGCGTGTGCAGAAGCACGGGTGCAATCTCAAGCACACTACAACACTTTCTGTTCCTTCACTCTTACAGTCCGATGGGATGGGAGTCTAACACGACCGGAAAGAGATCAGGTGCAGAATCATCGACTTTATGTGCTTTCCGTGGCATGGTGTTGTATTACTACCAAATCTTTAACGTCGGGCTTCAACTAAAAATTCTAGTTAATTACAGAAAAACCCAATAACTGATTTGGCGCCACCCGGGACTCAAACCCGGGTCCTCATGATCAACAGTTTCCCTTACGATGACTATACTAACGAGCCAGTCCCTGCATCGCGTTTGTTTAACTTTTACCCGAGCGAAGATGCACAGCAGCATGAAAGCTAGTCTATTATATGATTTATCTACAATAACACTTACTTGCAATTTGTTTTAAAGCAGTCACTGCGGATTTCAACGTGCTTAGAGTTCGACGGCGTAAATTCTTCTTTCGTGAGAAATTTTCCATATCCATATTCACTGACATTGTAAAATTGTTTGAAAAAGAGCAAGCGTCTTCAAAACGAACGTTATGTTCGCAAAGTCGGGAATATACTGGTAACTGCATATCAGTATCGGACAGCGAACTTATGGAAGCCATAATTCATATTGAACAGCAGATTCCATGGAGAAGACTCAATATAGTTTTACTAATATTTTTGTAATATACGTAATAATTCTCGTGATTATTTTTAATATTAGAATTCAAAAGTAAAATTTTAACAGGAGTAAATCTTTTCATACTGCTTGAATAATTACATTAAATGATAATAAGAAAATATTAAGACGATTTTATGAGTTACACTTTTTGAGAATGCAATCGGGATTTGATATTTTAACTTGTCAAGAAGAACGCATATTATGCCTGTATATACGGGCTCTACGAGCTAATTTTTCCATTTCTTGTAGGTTTATGGATTACTTTTGCAACTTAACACTATTCTCAAACAATGTTATTTATTATCAACAAAACATATCCTTATCTCATAAGTCGTGATATTTTCTCCGTTAATTCGCGACTGTAAATTCATAGTTTTTTGGGGTTTAAATCTGAATTAAAAATGGGAAGTAAAGCAAAAACGCTGGGATCAAAAACTCGCTTGACATTCGCGGTATTATGACAAACCTTTCCTTAAAAGTAAAAAAAAAGTAAAGTTACAGCCTATATACGTCCCACTGCTGGGCTCAGGCCTCCCCTCATTTCTGAGAGGGTTTAGGGCAAGGAAGTGTCCGCCGCGCTGCCCAAATGCGTGTTGACGAACTTCACATGTCTTCTAAATATTTTTTTTCTTATTTAAGGAAAACATATATATATATATATAATATATATATATATATATATATATATATATATATATATAATATATATATAATATATATATATATATATATGTTTTCCTTCACCGCCGAGCACATGGTAAATCAGCACTTAAAATTGCAATTAACAATTTCATTGGTGCCGGCGGAGATCGAACCCGGGTTACTCGCGTTCTGTTATACTTACAGCGAGCGTTAACCACTGAGCTACCACGGCTCTTTCCTTATTTAACTTATATATATTCTAATGAAGACATCTATAGTGTACCAAGGTAACCAACATAGCCAAACGGATCAGTAAGCTGAAGTGGCAGTTGACCGCCTATGTAGTTCAAAGAACTGACAACCGTTAGAGAAGAAATGTTGTCGAGTGTCAGTTTCGAGTCTATAATCAAGGAAAGACATGCAGAAAGTCAAAGGCAGCGGGTGGCCCGGGACCGTATTTTATGGCATTGTTTGGGAAAGGTCAATGTTTACCGGTAGAGTTGTGAAGAGCTTTTATATTAATGGTAATAGCATAGTTTTAAATATATTTAAATGAAATAAAATAAGAAACTCCTTGCTTTCTTGTGTATTAATATGTTAGCACCTGATGAATTTAAGGCCAATTTACTGCGGCACGAGTGTAATGGGCGTTGTGTACGCATTCGGACGGTCAGTAAACAGCGGAACTATTCTTGACTAGCAGCTGTAACCGTCAGGTTCTTTACCAAATTAAAACATTTACTAGATTTGCCTTTGGAATTTCAAATAGATAAATTGGATTATGAACTTTCTGTACATGTTTTTGCCTAATTGTTTTGGAACAACTATGCAGCTATATTAGTAGTTAAGTTGTAGCACGAATGGGTCGGCTCGACCGGGGAAGGACCATGCTCTCACAGAATACCAACATAATATAGCAGCTCAATGCTATTGTGTTTTGTATGGTGAGTGTAGACAACCGGAGACACTTTTTTATTGGAAACGACGCATTCCATCTTAGTCCTCATGGGTGACGATGCATCTGCATTTTGATTTTTAATCGAGGATACATGTAGATGCCGTTCTAAATTTATGAATCAGTCTTTCGCCGCGGAGGCTATAAGGCTATGGAATAAATTACTCTTTCGTATCCGGAAACCGATTTCTGTTGCAGCCTTTAAGAGAATGGTGACTGATCACAATCTTTCTTCTTCCAGTAACTAACTTTCATATTCTAATGTTTCTTCTTATGTGTGGCTCGATATTATAAATTAGTTAAGTTATTTTTGTATAATATGTTCGTATGTAAGTATTCTTAAAATGTATGTATTATATGTGTAAAAAATTGTGTATGTTATGTATCAGGTATAGGGTATATATATTATTTAGATTATTTGTAGTTATATATATATATATATATATATATATATATATATATATATTTTCATTTGCAGTTTTCATTTCATATTGCAGTTATCGCAAGGGTGAAAACTGGCAGCGACCACCGAATGGTTAGAGGCACACTGAACCTTAACGTTAAGTTGGAGAGGTCTCGTCTAATGAAGTCAACGCTCCGTCCCCCTCATGCTCTAATCCAGAATCCCGAAACCTTTCAGCTCGAGTTACGTAACCGTTTTCAGTGCCTAGAAGATTGCAATGCAGTGGACGATATGAATGACAAGCTCGTGGAAACTGTCCATGTGGTCGGAGCTAAGTTCTGCAAGACTCGCCGCAGAAGAACACAAAAACTCTCCGATTACTCTCTTAATCTAATGGCTGTTAGACGGGAGATGAGGCTGCAATCGTCAACAGCTTTGACAGCATACAGTCAACTGAACAGATAGATCTCCAAATGTATGCGGCGAGACTTCCGCAACTTTAATACTGTTCGTATTAAAGAAGAGATCGAGCGGAACCAGGGATCCAAAGTCTTGGCTAGAGATCTGTCTGACAGAAAGAGCCAACTGTCAAAGCTGAAGACTGAGTGTGGCAGCATCTTTTCCGGGACACCTACTACCGGATCCAAGAGCAAGTCTTATCCGACACTATTCCGATGAAATTCCGGAGTCAGTCTGAGCAAGATTAGAATGGCTCTGCAGCACTTTAAAAACGGCAGGGCCTCAGGCGAGGATGGAATTACAGCAGAGTTTCCGAAAGCGGGTGGAACACCGGTACTTAAATTCCTTGAGAAACTCTTCAATTCAGTCCTAAATGGTGGTACTACTCCGGAGACATGGGGCAGAAGTGCGGTGGTCTACTTCTTTAAGAAAGGCGACAATGCTCTCTTGAAGAACTACAGACCGATTTCCCTTTTGAGCCGCGTCTACGTGCTGTTTTCGAATTGTCTCGCACGCAGACTCTACAACTTCCAGCCTCCAGAACAAGCCAGTTTACGAAAAGGCTTTAGTACCATAGACCACATACATACCCTGCAGCAGATTGTACAGAAAACCGAAGAGTACAATCTGCCACTTTTTCTGCGTATGTAGACTATGAGAAAGCCTTTGATTCCGTCGAAATTTGGGCGGTGCTACAGTCCCTTCAGCATTGCCAAGTTTACTGTCGGTATATCGAAGTGCTGAAGTATTTGTACACTAGGGCTACGATGGTTATCCGAGTACAGAACCAGAGTTCGAAACTTACGAAGTACGAAATTACGATACATCTTCTCGTTAGGTATACCTCAAACTCTGAAAACTAGATTGTGCAACCAGTGCGTGTTGCCAGTGATGAATTTCGGAACCGAGACGTGGTCCTTCACTGCAGGCCGTATGAGGACGCTCAAGGTCACTCAGCGAGCTGTGGAGAGGGCTATGCTTGAAGTTTCCCTGCGTGATAGGCTCAGAAATAAGCATATCCGCAGTAAAACCAGAGTGACCGACATAGCCCAATGGATTAGTAAGCTGAAGTGGCAATGGGCAGGCCATATAGCTCGAAGAACCGATAACCGATGGGGAAGAAAGGTTCTCGTGTGGCAGCCTCGTACCGGTAGGTGTAGTGTAGGGCGAACCCTCACTAGATGGAGTGACGACCTGGTAAGACATGCTGGAAGTCGATGGATGCAGGTGACTCAGGACCATGCTTTGTGGCATAACTTGGGGGAGGCCTATGTTTAGCAGTGGACTTGTGAAGGGCTGTAATGATGATGATGATGATATTTATTTTTGTATTTACACGTATGGTATGTATATTTTTTATATACATACACGTATAGATTTTGTAATATTTTATGTCACCTGATTAAGTTTCTCTGTTTAGCTCGTGGTTGACTGGTAGAGTATGCCTATAGGCATCAAGTCCGCCAATTGTACATTTTAAATGCAATAAAGATTTTAAATAAATGTTTTAGAAAAAAGACGAGCATTCCTATCTTGATAAAATAATTCGTAATGTTTTTTTTTTATATGATAACGATGGTAAGTGATTGCTGTAGCCCGTAGATATCAACTTCTATTCTGAATTACAAATCAAAATGCAGATGCGTGGTCACCCATGAGGACTAAGATGGAATGCCTCGTTTCCAGTAAAAAGTGCTTATTTCAAGTCAACAACGACTATTAAATTAATAACTTTAAATTAAACTGTCATCCTATTTTAGCGTTGCAGCAGCATTGGATGCTAAATGAGTTTTTTCAATAATCTAGCATTAGTTTAACAGTCAGGTAAATTATTGAAGTATAGTATAATTATTATGCAGTTACCTGAATTTAGACTTGACGTAAGGTGACCTACATTAACTGTCTTGATTGTTTAGTGGTGTTTACATAAACATGAGTTTGTTATACGAGGTGTTATAATGAGTGTTTGTTATTCAATAATTGTATTTGAGAAAATTATTTTGCATATGCAAACAAGCTACGAAATAGCTAAATAATTTTCGGGTATAATATTTCGGAGTAATTTACGGATATAAATAAAATTTTGTTACACTTTTGTAGTTACCTTTAAAAAACCACAGCTGAACATAAAATAAATAAATTAAATAAAATCAATTTATTTCAGACAGAGTGACATACGTTATAGTAAATTTAATCTCATTTAATTTAATTCAACTTAATTCAATCTAATGTACCTTTTTAATTAAATTAAATTTATTTTATTTAATCTTACTCAATTATATTGAGTACTACAATAATAATAATTTACAATGGCGAGTACAATAAGTACAATGGCGAGTTTAAATTTGCACGAGGAAAATCTAATCAAGTTGAGAGGATGCTTTTTCAGAACATTCTATTGTTTAACCTTTTTTGAGAGCAGTGCTCTAGTTTTATTCTTCATGATTACATCTTTTACGAAACCCATACAAAATTTTATTTCCTATTCTGAAAGGCCTGTATCGCCTCGCTTTGTCGACTGGAATAATGTAATTTTATAGAGAACAGACACGCATTGTTTTAAATGACAATTTAAAACAATGCGTATCTGTTCTCTATCACTAAATTTTTATTATTATTTTTATTATTATTAATTAATTGCACTCCACTAACAGAGACGTATTAAGAATCTGGGCATCATCAAGATTGCAAGACGCCATGGAATGCGCATTGCGCATGTCACAGAAATTAGCAGGAAATCAATTAAACTTTTCATTCCATAGTATACCTTCAAAGGTTTTTTTGCCTTTATCAACGAAAATTTCTCTTGACCAAACAGTTATTTTCTCAATTCTTGATTTTGCTGATGTTCGTTATTTGGATGCGACTGAGGAGCAATTAAACAAACTTGAGCACTTGCAAAACTTATCTATTTGTTATATTTTGGCCTAAAAAAGTATGGCCAAAGACTAAAAAATTATCGCAAACATCTCAAGTGGGTCACACATCCGACACATCCGACTTCGCAGGAACACCCAAATCCTATGCAGGATTCATAGGATTTGGGTACATGGGCATGCATATGCTTTATTATACTATACAATCCAAAATCACTGCCGAATCTACGTTATCGATTTAGCTTTGTTCACTCCTCCGATGCAGATCACACTTAAAAACTCTCCTAAATTTCCCCTTCTCCAGAACTAAGTCCTATCCTCATTCTTTTATAATACATGCGGCTAAGTTATGGAATTCTCTTCCACTTCAATTTTTAAGGCTCAAACAGTTCCAGTGCTTAAAAGATTATATATACACGTTATGCATAAAATCATTGGGACGACAAAAGAAAGATAGTGCTCTATCTTGTGTATCTTGTGAATTTGCAGTTGAGTGTATTTGTATGTATTTAATAATTATAATAATAATAATATTATATTATTTATTATCTTTTTGTAAATTTATATATATATATATATATACATATATATATTACCATGATATTTATCATGACAGTGTACACTAAATCGGCTTCACTTTGAATCTGTCCGGTATACGGCCTGCTGGAAAAAAATTTCCATATGAAATAAGCAGTGCCTTGGTACAAAATATCTTTTCATTTTTAGGGTTCCGTAGTCAACTAGGATCCCTTATAGTTTCGCCATGTCTGTCTGTCCGTCTGTCCGTCCCCGCTTAATCTCTGTGACCGTTAGCACTAGAAAGCTGAAATTTGGTACCAATATGTGTATCAATCACACCGACAAATTATTAAAATAAAAATTATAAAAAAATGTTTTATTAGGGTAGCCCCCCTATATGTAAAGTGGGAAGTGATTTTTTTTTAATTTCAACCCTAACGTGTGATATATTGTTGGAAAGGTATTTAAAAATGAATAGGGGTTTACTAAAATCATTTTTGATAATGTTAATAATTTCGGAAATAATCGCTCCAAAAGTAAAAAACAATGTGTCCCCCCTGTAAATTTTTAACCATAAGTTTAGAAAATATGAAAAAAATCTGAAAAGTAGAACTTTATAAGGACTTTCTAGGAAAATCATTTTGAACTTGGATGGGAACAACAGTACCCACTACCGGGAGCAATTTCGGGAGCGCGGTGCGCTGCTGGAGCGCGAACATAATGGATACCCACCTTTAAACTCATAAATGGGAACACTTATTGTGACGGACGGGAAACTACGGAACCCTACACTGAGCGTGGCCCGACACGCTCTTGGCCGGTTTTTAATAATTGTAACATAACTTTGTGTGTACATAAATTGTTAAATAAATATTATCAAATCAAGTTTGTTATATTATTTGAAGTTTATTAATGCCTGCTTTAGGAATCCCGACGAAAAAAATAAATACATTATTTAATTTTTTGCCCTTGAAATTTTGAACCCATGAAATTTTTTCCTTTTATGGAGTTATTCAAATTCCAAAAAAAATTTAAAAAGGTAAGAGTTTGATTTTCCAGTCAAAGCTCATGTAATTTTGAGACTTTGAGTGCATTATGTGGACAAGCATTTTCATGTAGAGGTAGTGGACTAGAGTAAATAAAAGGACTCACTGTTCGATAGTGACTCCATTTGCGCGTAGGGTATTTGTTTGCTTGCCTACCTTTTGTCCAACCGTTACTACAAACGTTTCGAATTTTGATAGAATTTGTTTTTCATTATATATTTTCGTGCCGATTAAAAAAAATTAAAGTTAGCTTTGATGTGAGTTTACTAAAGTCAGTCAGTCAGTAAGTTTATAAGGTATTGAGGTTGTAAGGTTTTTAAGGTTTTCTGGATACTTTTTACCAATGTTCGTAACTTTAAATCCAGTTGATAACTTCATTGTCTTTGTTAATTCAAATTAAAATCATTTTCACAAGAGCTTTTATTCCATCATTTATTAAATCGAATTTGCAAAACAGAAGCGATAAGAAGAAAAACAACTATCAAACGTTCATTTGCGGTAGTCGCCATAAAGTTTATCATTGATATTGTACGTCGTCTGTGCAGCACAGATGCCACAATCATAGTTGCAGACAACCATATCAAAGTAAGTTCAAACTGAGGAACGGTTTGCTAAAAGCAACGTGAAGTTAGTTTTAATACAACATTAATTTATTTAATTCGGAATTCCAAATCTAATGCGAGATATGTGTGTTATACTATCCGTTAATTCCTTAAAAACTTTCTTTGCTTTAAAAATTAATTAAAACCTAATTTTTTTAATCACGTTTATTTAATTTTATAGTTCGTGCACGCTAACTATTAGTGTGAAGGGAACATTTTAATACAATCAGCATGAAGCTGCACTTGAAATTTTTTACACCTGTTAATTGTAGCACTTGCACACCAATATTTTCTCATACAATGTTTTTACAATTGGTACATTTTTGTATTCATCTTTTGACCAGAACATTATGGAATCAGACTAAGTATAATAGTCGGACTGTAAAAATAATAAGGATTGCAAAACTTAAATACAAATTTCGGTTTTATTTATCATTGTTTCCTCTAAATACTAATGTTCTTTTTGTCCACGTATTAGTGCAGTTTAAAAATAATACACTGAATTTAACGAGAGCGGCTAGCGTGACCTTGTCAAGTCGACAGTAAAACCCATGAATAGGTACAAGGCGGATCTGGTCGCTGGTGTATTTATTTCAATATTTAAAAATTCAAATTTAGAATGCTGCATTAACGCAACGATGGGTACAAATGGGTAAGAAAACTGCAGTAGAAAATAACGGGGCTAAAATTAAGAATTAACGAAATACATTTATTGTAATGAAAATGTCAATGCAAGTCGTTATTTTACTATTTATTCAATCATTTCCGCCTATCAAAAGCTCACTGGTGAGCATAGTTGCCCCCTATATGGCAATATATGGAGAGGCATATGTTCGGCAGTGGACTTTTTTAGGCTGTAATAGATGGATGAATTGATGATGCATAGGTTTCACCAATGGATTGTCTCATATGGTGGATATTTGTTATATTAGCTACCCTTATATAAATTATAAAAATCAATCCAATTGTAAAAAGAAACAAAAAAGTCAAATTCTTCCATGTTCTAAATTATAAGACATATTGAAATTTAATAAATATATTCTTCAATATAAAGAAATTCTGTAGTGGGTGGAGCTTAACACAGTCAGCTTTATTTTATAAAAATGTTAAGGAAAATGTAAAAGAGGTTTGAAGTAATTCATTTAAATAAATCAAAACAGGTACACCAGGAATAAGTTGATTTCTACATAGTATAAAACAAAGTCGCCTTCCGCCGTCTGTATGCTTCGATCTTTTAAACTACGCAACGGTTTTTCATGTGGTTTTCATCTATAGACAGAATAACTCAAGAGGAAGGTTTATATGTACGATAGATGCACATGTCGAGATTCAAAAATCACCCGTGCAAAGCCGTATTGCTATTAAAAATATATTCAATTTCAACAATAATAAATCGGTATAATATAATCTTTGAACGAGCCCTTATTATTAATATTATTAAAGGGCTCGTTCAAAAATATAACCGTCATATACTTATCTTAAGTTTGTTTTTAATTAATTTACAAATAATTTATGGTTTGTAGTTATCCGCAACAACAAAAAAATATAACCGTAGATTAATTAAAAAAAATCGAAAAATGATAATTGATAGAATCAGGCGTTTCTTTGCGGAAATCCGTTATAATAAAAAAAATTACTTCGCAACCAGCCCTTTAATAATATTAGGTATTTAGTTGGCGGAAGGTTGCGAAGTAATTATTTTGTTATTTTTTTATTGAAAAAGGATGTAAATTACACTGCAATATTTTAAATACGTATTAAAGATACGAAGAAAGAAAATGTAACTAAAATACATAAATAAAATATTACAATTAAGAGCAAGACTTACTAGTAATTTGTTTAAGGGCAATCACGGCAGACTTTAGCGTATTCAGCGTTCGACGTCTCAGGTTTTTCTTGCGCGAGAAGCTCCTCATATCAATATTCACTGACATCCTTAATTTATATATAATAATATTATTACTTTATATAAAAGTACCCGGTTGACCGAGCTTTGCTCGGTATTTTTCGCTCGGTTTTTTTTTAATTCGTGTGTTATGGAAATTATATTTAGATACAAATTACATACTAATGAAATAAGAATAATATTTTTTGATCTTAGCGACATAATAGAAAAAACTGAACTGGTTTTTGAATAAAAAATCATGAGTGCAATTAGTTTAATTTAAATTTTCGTGTTTTAAAAAATACTAAAAAAGGGCTCAAAAAAAAATAGATTTTCTCAAAAAAGATAGGAACATGAAAAAAAAAAAGTCGGTCGGTCGGTCTGGGCTCGAACCGGGGTTTTAAGATTCTGTGACCGACCGTTATACCAATTAAGCTATTTATAATCACTTACAATCCGTCAAAATTTTCCTTCTTATTCTAACGATATTGTAGCATTTTTTCATTGCCTAAAAACACGGACAAAAAGACATTTCCTAAAAATAAATCCTAGCTAGATCGATTTATTATCCCCGAAACTCCCTGGACACTAAATTTTATGAAAATCGTTGGAGCCGTTTCCGAGATCCCGAATATATATATATATATATATATATATATATATATATATATATATATATATATATATATACAAGAATTGCTCGTTTAATAGTATAGGATACAATTTCTCCCGTTAGGAACTACCTAATGTTAGGAAAGTTGGGGATATACTAATCGTTAATCCCCCACGTTATTGATGCGGAGGTAAATGAAATGGGTAGAGAGATGCATAGAGATTATATTTATTTTCAAACATTTGTAACGAATACAACTTTAAACGGAGAACTATGCGTAATTAAGATTATTGTAGCTTTAAGTAGCCTTAAAATGGTTACAAATAATACATATTTTATCTTGGTTTGATAACTTTGATAATGTTTTAACTACGATCGTGTTAATTGTTAAAAATTTTGAAATTATTTAAAAATGTATTATGTCAACGATCGAAATACATATAAAATGATCGTCAATAATTTTGTTCGACTCTATGTACATTGAAACATATTTACAGATTGGCACCTGACGAATTTAAGGCCTATTCATACGACTTTAATGTGATGTGCACTGTATACACGAGCGGACATTGAGTAAACAATTGTTCTATTTTCGAACGAGCGATGGCGATCGTCAGGTTCATTAACGATAGAAATCAAAATCTTTGTTTTAAATTTTAAAATTATGAACTCCGTTTTAAAGATATTTTTCCACAATAAAATTTCAGAAAAGCTTATATTTTTAAAATTTTTTGAATAAAATGTATTATATTTATGTTTATACGAGTATGTAAACGTCGTTTAAGGAATAATTTGAGTTTTTTGAAGCAATTGTTTATTTTGACATCGCTTTATTTACTCAGGGGTTTTTCAAAGAAGAAGAAGTCCTTTCGACTATTGTGAAGCACTCATTTTTTTATAGAATAAAAGTGACAAGCGAGCAAACAGTACATCTAATGGTAATTGGATGCTATGGCCCATACATAGACGTCTCCATTTTACTCTCGGTAAAGAATCAAAATGCAGATGCGTTGTCACCCCTTAGGACTAACATGGAATGCCTGCCTGAGTGTAGAGAACCAGAGACTATTTAACCGGTATCGAGGCATTCCATCTTATTCCTTAGGCTTGACAACGCCTGTATTTTGGTTTTTCTTTAGCGTTTTAGTCTACAAAAAATATTTCTTGTTTACTTAATTATAATACAAACTTTTGTAACTTTATTTTATTTATTTTATACACATTTTTATTTATCTCTACTTTATTGCATACTTCAATAAAAGAATTAGAAAGGACAGTTTGTAATTTTTTTCTTGCTACCGCGTTTTGGTTAGGATTATTAGCGTTACCGCTTCATGAATTGTTCACTGCTGGTCATGAAATTTTTTTATAGAATAAGGTTGACAAACGAGCACACAGTCCACCTGATGGTAAGTGGATGCTGTGGCCCAAAGACATATATATTTATCCTCGATTGAGAATCAAAACGCAGAATCGTTATCCCTGTGTAGTAAGATGGAATGCCTCGTTTCCAGTGAAAAAGGGTCTCCGGATCTCTTCACTCACCATACGAAACACAGCAGTATTAGGCTGCTATTTTACGCTGGCATTCTGTGAGAGCGTGGTCCTTCCCCAGTCGAACCGACCCATTCGTGCTACAACCATAATATAGCTACAACGTGGCTCTACCACGTAGAAAATATTTTAATGTAACAGATTATCAAACTCAGTATCGAGCTACACTGTTATTTATTTATTTTATAGGGTATGGCAAAAGAAGCATGAGAGTAGAATAAACGCAGTAGAAATGTGGGCGTTAAGGAGTATGTTAGGGCTGAATCTGAGTGCAGGGGGAGAAATTGTATAATAAGAAAGAGTGTGGTATGCAAGATGATGTTGTGACGAGGATTAAGAAAGGAATGCTTCGGTGGTTTGGTCATGTAGAAAGAATGAATGAGGAAAGAGTGACAAAGTAATTTTTTGTTGAATTGAACGGCAGAGTCGGTAAGGGACGCCCTAGGTAAAAATTTGTCGACCAAATTGGCGACCTACTAAAAAGGGGCCAAATTAAGAGTACCCTTAACCGATCAGCATGTATGCGTAGGTATATGAATGTGGGAGAGGCGAGAGAGGTGTGCTATATGGCCATGCGGCGGCCAACTGCTCCGCCCCACCCAGGTGCGTAAAGTGCCTAGAACCCCACAACACAAAAGAGTGTCCCCGGACCAAAGACGCCGAATCCCCGCCCGCATGTGTCCTGTGCAAGCAGACAGGATACCCGGCTAATTATAAGGGTTGCCCTCGCGCACCTCAACCTCGCCCTAGTAGGCAAGCTCCACCGCCGGTCAATGATCGCTCATTCCCGGCCCTCCAACAACGGCCCCGTCAGGGCCCTTCTCAGCCTATCCAGGGCTTCTCTCGACCCTCTCAGGGGCCCCTAGGCCCCCTCAGGGCATAATTCGGCCCCCTCCGGGCTTCTCCAGGCCTATGCAGCCTCCAGTCTATCCCTGGGGCCCCAAAAAGGCAGACCCACCGCGGATAACCTCCTACGCCCACGAGGCAGAGCCCACACCTGATGATTACAACACTCTATATTTCGCTATTAGGAATATTGATGTTAGGGAGATCACCGTAGTAGCACGCAAACTGCGCGGTGCGAAGTCCCCCCAAGAACGTCTCCTCGTTCTTGCAGAACATAACAATCTTCTGCTAGCGTTGTAAGTTAAGTTAACTTAATTAACTTAACTTAAATGACTGAGCAAATCACTCTACCAAAATCTCACGGTCGTATCAAACCTATGGGTTTATCGCTTGTATCATTTAATATTCGCGGCTTGCGAAATAACCTCCCAGAGCTTAAGCTCCTTCTTCGGAATCGTGAAGACGATTTCCTCCTCCTACAGGAAACTAATCTCAAAACCAAGGACGCTAAAGGCCTTTCTATTAAAAACTTCTCTCTTCTTTGTAACGACAGACCCGACCGTCGAGGCGGCGGAACGGCCATCTATTACAAGAAGACACTTCATTGCTCGCCCATTTCTACTCCGCAGCTTACCAACATGGAAGCCACGGTATGCAGGCTAGCTATGACTGGACATCAGTCCATCCTCATAGCCTCCTGTTACATCCCTTCAGGAACCCAGCCCCTCAAAAAAGATTTTGAGGCCATTCTATCTTTAGGCAATTCAGTCATTATGTTTGGAGATTTTAACTCTAAGCATACTGAATGGACATGCCGTACTACGTCCCATAGTGGCAAGATACTGCTCGATATTACGCAGTGTCTTGATATTACCGTCCATAGTCCCCTCGGTGTTACTCACATTCCCGATAACACCGATCACGCCCCCGATGTACTAGATTTTGCGTTACTCCAAGGAGTTTCTCTCAACCTCAGAGCAATCGAGACTCTAGACGACCTAGGATCCGATCACCGACCGGTCTCCCTCATTCTTGGCCATCAGCCACCTCCCCCAACACATACGAAAACCTTCACTAACTGGAAGGGATTCAAGGAGTCCCTAGCTAAAACTCTGGACTCACAGGACTCTACCATCTCTCTACCGTCGGACTTAGACAGTCCCGAAAAAATCGACACCGCGGTCGATTCACTCTCCACCCTTATTAAATCCTCCCTTAAGGAGAACGAAAGGGTCGTCCCGGTTGCTAACAATAGTGGGCTTCCCCTACATATTAGCAACCTATTAAAAGCCAAGAAAGCTGGTTTACGGAGACCAGCAAAATATCCCACCCCCGAATATAGGCGTGCGGCCAATCGTCTTCAACGAGAACTCCGCTTCCGCCTCTCTGAATTTCGAGACCTCGAAAAGAGTGAACTCATGGAGAATATCTCTCCATCTCATACAGCGTACTATCAGATGGCCAGAGCCCTCCGCATAGACGCTATCACCCACACTCCCCCTCTCTCTCGTACCGACGGCACGGTTGCCTTCGAGGACGAGGAAAAGGCTGAGTGCTTTGCAGATAGCATTGCCGCTCAATGCTACCCTAGCTCTCAACCCGTCGACCCCTCACACGTCCAGGCAGTGGAGGATGAGGTCCGCCGCCGGAACTCACCCCCCATGACCTCCGAACTTATCTCTGTGTCCAATGATGAGATTTCATCCCTCATCAAAGGACTTAAGCCTAAAAAGGCTCCGGGCGCGGATGGCATCTCCAACCAAGCCCTAAAACACTTTAATGAGCAGGTGTTAACCTTTTTATCTATTATCTTCAACGCCTGCTTCAACCTTATTTACTTTCCCACTACGTGGAAAGAGGCAACTGTGATTGGAATTCCCAAGCCAGGCAAGCCTCTCAACCTCCCCTCCAGCCATCGCCCCATTAGCCTCCTCAAGGCAATGGGCAAGCTCTTCGAAAGAGTCATCCAAAATCGTATGAGGTGCTATCTGTTTCCCACAGACGGTGACCCTCTTATCATTCCCCATCAATTCGGCTTCCGAGCCCAACACTCATGTCCCCAACAAGTTCACCGCATTGTGGAATACATACTCAGCGGTTTCTATCCTCGTCGTCATAAGACCATCGCGGTCTTTTTCGACATAGCTAAAGCTTTCGATAGAGTCTGGCATACAGGCCTTATCTACAAGCTCTACAAAATAAGTCTCCCTGATCGTCTAGTACGTCTCGTGGCCTCCTACTTAAAGCATCGTACCTTTCGTTTTAGACACGAAGGCACGCTATGTTCACAGCGGACTATCAAGGCTGGTGTCCCTCAGGGCTCAGTGCTTGCTCCTCTGCTGTACATCCTGTTCACCAACGACATTCCCATCCCGTTGAAAGGTGTTCAGCTCTCCCTCTTCGCAGATGACACTGCTATATACTGTAAAGGCATCTCACTACCCTTCATACGGAACAAGATCCAAAAGTCAGTCGATGACCTAGGAGCTTGGTTCAAAAAATGGCGCATCGATGTGAACCCGGAGAAGAGCTCCGCCGTTCACTTCGACTATAAACGACGCCGTCTTAAAAACACCCCACCAATACGTATGCTAGGGATCCCTGTTCCCTGGAATACGACCGCCAAATATTTAGGTGTCACTCTAGACACAGGGCTCACTTTTAGGCCCCACGTCAAAAGAGTAACCCGTCACGCACGGTTTTATCTGATTAGGCTCAACAGTATGTTGGGCAGACACAGTAAAATGTCCCTTCGAAACAAGCGTACCCTTTATAAGGTCTGTATACGACCAGTTATATCCTACGCGAGCCCCGTCTTTGCCCACGCAAACCCTAATATTATTAATGAACTCCAAATAGTTCAAAACCTTTTCTGTCGTCGAGCTTCGAACGCACCTTGGTACGTCCGTAATGCCGACCTTCATCGGGACCTAGAGCTCCCAACAATTCAACAATTTCTTAAAAAACTCTCTGAGAACTTCTTCAAAGCCTCAGAGTCGCATCCAAACCAATTAATTCGTGAGGCAGCTACTTATGCAGCCCCACCTTCCTCTCGCTATCGAGTCCGCAGGCCGAGAAACTCTCTGTCAGACCTACCTAATAAACTGACAAATGACCTGAACTGCCTCCTGGCGGCTCAGACCAACTCTAATTAAATTAAATTATTGTATTAACTAATATTAATTTGCCTTCGTAGGCACTCCCTCAGCGGCTCGTAGCCGCCTGCGCCCTCTTTTCCCAAAAGAGGGTCGCTCACGATAAGGCACAATACAGCTTAATCAGCCGGCTGCCTGTCCCCAAAGGCGGTTTTTAGAGGGTATCACTTAGGGTCCCCGGTAGGACAGTGAGTCCCTCATAACCACGATAGACCGGCTATCGTGGTATGCGTAATGCATTTTCCGCCTCCCTACGTACAGGGTAGCCCTTTAATTACTTCGGGCGCAAAAAAAAGAGAGAGTTGTGTCAGGATCGTGCCAAATGGAACGCTGTAGTCTCTGCCTACCCCTCTGGGTGACAAGCGTGAGTGCTTATGTTATGTTATTCATTTTATTACCGTTAGGTTCTCTCTTTTCCTACCTAGGGGTCAGTTTTGGATGATTGCTTGCATTGCTGTGTTCTCGTCTGGATGTTATATGGAGTCATTATAGTTACAGGCTGTGAGACATTCTATTTGAAAGAAAGAAAAAAAGAAAGAAAGAGATATTTAATTGGCCATTTCTTAACAAAATAGCACTTAATACTCAAAATAAACATTATGTATAGATAATCTTATAATTAGACTTAATTATACACTTACAATGAAAAATAAATCGTTTTGACAAAGCAGATACTCGTAGGTACATAATACATATAAATTTTTCATTCCACACATTCGCTGTAGGTGCCCTTAAACTACAAAAGCTACTAACCGTCAAGTGGACTATAAGTTTGTAAGTTATTTTAGTTTTGTGAAGAAATATTTCAGCATCATTTAATGTCTACAGGTGGAAAAAATTCCCGAGACATTCTCTACCATGCTACCTGCAAATAGTTCAGAGATAAAAACAAGATAAAACTTTTAGAGGTTGCCTTTATTTTCTTTCCGTGTTTTGCAGGAATTATACACATATAAGTTGGTTATTTTACTATCTCTTAGACGCCTTAAGATGCTTTAGAATTTTTAGTGGACAATTAAGACTTTATGGGACTTACACAACAAATAATTTCCCAAAGAGGTGTCTGATTTTATTTAATAGATCGAGAAAATAGCTTCTTCGTATTTTATATACGTTTGTATACAAGATATTGTTTTTTCAAAGCCTAACTATATTCTATTATAATATATAAGTGCCATTTTGTTCGATAACTGATTGCCATCTTGTAGGTAGTGATATAATCCTGTTGCTGTAGAAATCTTAGGATTTTGATTTAAAAAAGCTCTATTGATGTTAACCTAGCACTAACAAAAGAATTCTGAAAAGACCAAAACAGGTGAAAATCTGAAGGTGCAAAGTCAGGACCATAAGATTATGATTAATGCATTAACACTTTCCGACTAAGCTCTCTCTCTCTCTCTCTTTTTATGCGTGGTCAAAGATGTATGTGGTCTGGCTTTATCATAATGAAAGGCCGTTCCTTTTCTGATGATCAATTCCAGCCTTTTTTTCCTCAATTTTTTGTTTGAGTTTCTTCAGTTGTAGGCAGTAAAGATCCAAATCGACGGTTTTGCTCGGAGGTAAAAGCTCATAATAAACGATATCCTTCTAATCCCACCATACACAGAGCATCACTTTATTGTATGTTGAAACGGGTTTCACTAAAATCGGTAGAGCTTGATTACTCTTTGATCATGACATTCTTTGACCATGACCTTTTTCGCACGTTCCTCGTTACACTCCTGTGACTTCTGATAGGGTTATTAAAGAAAGTAAATGTCCGTCGCGCTGCCTCAATGCGTGTTGGCAAAACTTGACATGACTTCGAAATATTTTTTTTCTTGATTCTCAGACAAGATAGTTTCCTCACGAAGTTTTCCTTCACCGCTGAGCACGTTGTAAATCTGCACTTAAAATTGCAATTAACAATTTCATTGGTGCTGGTAGGGATCGAACCCGGGTTGCTTGCGAGTGTGTAATTTACAGCGGGCGCTCAACCTCTGAGCTACCATAACTCAATGTAAACATCCCTGTATATTTTGCTTACGAAACTGTAATTTTGTTCACCTGTTACCATATCGAGCACATGTCGCATAAATAATCAATATTCTGTATCCTAAATAATTTTGAACATTATTTACGCGAGACACATAAACGCTAAAATCAATTGTTTTAAAATGTTTAATCTTATTTCCTTTACAGTAGAGTTCAAAATTGTTTACAGCAACGGAGTCACAAAACAGTGAAATGTTTCATTTAGTAGTAAAATATATTTACGGAAGAGTCTCTATGTTAATAAATCATAAAATCAAAATAAGATTACGAGAAATTGCAGCTACGTTGCGTTGTAAAACTGCTTTACATATAGGTGAAGGAATGTTTACATACACAAAAATATCAAGTGCAATGTTGAAGTAAGTAAAATAATGCAAATTTAAGTTTTTATTGCAATTTTACAACGAGAATTTCAAATTTCGTAAACGAATTAAAACTAGGTATACAGTGAGCTTAAATTGTTATTGGTAAACAGAACTATAATTCACTAAAGCTTTGCTGGAACAGGAAGCACTTCTCTGAAACTTTGCGTTACTGTTTTTACCGACTTTCGAGTTTCATTGCTCATAACATGTGAATAGCACTCCTTGAAAAATATAGAGCTAACGTGCTGTTAGCTCTATATTTTTCAACTGAGTGTTAATAGAACGCCTGTTTTAATAAAAGTGCAAAATCTTAATTACATAAATTTAATCTTTTTATTTTTAGTTGGTTTAAAAATGGTTCTTATTTAGAAAAAAGTTATAAATCATTTTTATCGATTTAGGCCAACTCTCCCAACTTCCTCATAACGGGAGAGGTCCTTTTTAACAAGTGGATATTTACTAAAAGTAGAGTGTAGAGAGTAGAGTGGATTAAAATTCAGTTTAGAATTTAAATAAAGTACTAATAATTTCATCGTGGGTAAAAAATACTACTAAATTACTATTCGTTGCCTGTATAAAATTAATTTAAACATTTTCATCAAATTTTCGAGGCTATTCACACGATTTTGACTGCGGTAAATGTTCATTGGGATTATGTATAAGCCATTAAGGAAATTTATTGTAAGTCAAAAACCCTGGCCGTGGTAGTTAGTAGATAACACAATTATATTTCTGTATTTTAATGGGTTTTTAACAATATTTTTATGTAATGCAAAAACTAAATATCTATTTTTTAAACATTATACTAATACATATATAGATGTAGTTATCCACTTATTAGCTAAAATATCGTAGCTAAAAATAATGCACATAAGAAGAAATTTCCACAAATTTAATAAATTTAACATTTTATGTCAGCTTTACAATCTTGATTGAAAACAGCCTTTTAAAATCGACTGTATACTGTTTACTATGGTGTCAAAGGATTTTTCAAGAATATGCCATCTCGGAAATACACTCTGATGTCTGTGACCCATAGATATCTACACTTAATTAATTAGTCGCTATATTTTTATCAGTGATCACAATTGAGGATCGAATCCTTCACGTATTTAATAATTGAGAGAAACACAGCTACGATCGAATTTTGCAAACCAACGCCAATCAATCAATCAAATAAGGTGCTTCCCTTTCTAAAGAATTTCGAAAATGAGCAGAACAATTTTGTGTACTTTCAAAATCATAAAAAACCATGGCTTAAAAATGTTTTATCTTTAAAAAAAATATAAAAATCAAAGTTCAAACATTTATGTGCGTTCAGGAGCGCAGATCTTTCAGTATATCCTATGTAACGTAGATTACTATATTAGATACTATATACTTACCGAGTGCCACGGTTTTCTACTATAACTTGGGTTACTCAGAATGATTCCATACGTATCTTTAGTTTTTCATATGAGTACGTAATTCCCTTTTCTGTGCTGTAAATTTTTCACTGCTTGCACGTTTCATTTTGTAACAGCCGTCAAAGGGCGATCACTTCTTTATCTCTTAAGGTGGTACGTGCAAATGAGGTCAGCATATGGAAAAAATGGCATATTCCCTACAACCTTTAATTAATGGGCATATGAATTTCTCACGTTTCTTTAATAACGTTTGATTTGTCATTTTTAAATAACAATTTGTTGAGGCCTATATTAAGCAGAGTATTTGTGAAAGGCTTTGATGATGATGATGAAAATTGAACGATGATGATGATGATAATTAAGAAAATTAGTTCATTTAAATAACGTAGTATCCAGTTACTTATGTTTTAATTATTTATGGCAGTTTTAGACAAAAATAATATTTTTCAACCGTCAGGTTATTACGTTTTATTTATTTTTGGGACTTTTAGAAAAAGGAATTAAATATTCTCTTTACCCTCGAATTGTACTATATATATATATATATATATATATATATATATATATATATATATATATATATATATATATATATATATATATATAATTTAATACGTATTTCTTCAAAAACAAAAATGAAATTATAATCACATTTTAAACATTAATATTAAATTAAAACGGTGGTAGAGCCATGCTGCAGTTATATTAGTAGTATACTTGTAGCAGGAATGGGTCGGCTCGACCAGGGAAGGATCACGCTCTCCCAGAATACCTGCGTAAAATAGTAGCTTAATGTTGCTCTGTTTCGTATGATGAGTGTAGAGAACCGGAGACCTTTTTTTACTGGAAACCAGGCATTCTATCTTAATCCTCAGGGATGACAACGCATCTGCGTTTTGATTCTTAATCGAGCATTAATGTAGATGTTTATGGGCCACAGCATTCACTTACCATCAGGTGGACAGTCTGCTCGTTTGTCACCCTTATTCTATAAAAAATACACATTGATAAAAGAAATATCATTGTCTTCCGGTCTCTTGTATTCTAAGAAAGCTTTTCCCGCCTCAAAAGAGAAATATTTTTAAAATTTTGTCACTTCAGCTTACCGATATTTGTTACAGATCTATTAATATTTATAGGTTGCAGCTGTCAATAGATCATACCCAACCATTTTCCTTATTTCTTTTAGGGAATACTTTATAAAGGGTTCTCAGGCAATTGTACTTTATTAAGTTCTTCTATCGGTATTATTTTATATGCTTTTTAATAAAATGCCTGGAGTTATATATAACTATCAACAATACTGGAACGTTCGCTAGTGCCGTTTCCTGCTCCTGCTCTCACATTTGGAAAATAAAATAGTAAGTATATGAATTTATTTTACGCTGACAATTATTTTAAATTGCATTTCTTGAAATGCATTACATTGTTTCAGGAACACGCTCCTCGGTATTAAATTTTATTGCAGAGATTTTAATTGTATTTCCGGAACTGATTTGTACATATTGACACTGATTTGTATATCCGCATGGTAATTATGTACTAACAAACAAAGAAATATTGCATCAATGTGAGTGAGTCAGCAACTGAGTTTGTTAATAAACACGTTCTACAGAAGCTTGTTTATATTTAACTAAATTTTACACGTTATATGTATATATGTTTAGTAATCATTTGCATTTAGCATCTATTTCCAACTGGTTTCCTCAAATAAAGTTTAGAATAGTTTTAATCACTTAATAATATACGTTAACTACCCCATCGTTATAAATATTATATGTATTATTAAATTCTAAGCCATTTATAATTCATTCGTTTCATATTCAATTATATATATATATATATATATATATATATATATTTGTATGTATTAGTTTATGTGCCTACAAAAACATGTTGTGTGAAAACGGCCTACAAAGTGCATTACCTACGTCAGAGATAACGCGCGTAGCGATCGTGGATGGCCAAGTGAATTCCTCGAATATTGACTGATGTGTGCGTGCGGGCGAGCCGCGGACGGCTGCTAGACGCGTGCGCGCACTTGCTAACTTGTACCGTATCGGATCACTATATGGTTGGAATTAGCGTAAAAATAACTGGTAATGTATCCAACATTAATAATAATTGTAAAATACAAACCATATTAGACGAAAAAATGGTATGCAACAGTTTAAAAACAATTGATTGGTTTGATGTCATGAAAACGATTTGTCCTAACTTATTGTATGAAAAATTACACAGGGTTTTTATAGATATATATGATAAGTGTAAGTTACAGAAAACACCAAAGAAGAAGAGAATTACTCAACCATGGGTTAATAATGAACTATGTAAAAAGATAGAACATAGGGACTTACTGTTCAGGGTTTGGAAACCATTCCCTAAGAATATGAATAAAAGACTGGTGTATACGAGATATAGAAACAAGGTTAATAAATTAATAGATAAATCTAGGAATAAATACAGGCAAAATGAGATACAAAAATGTAAAAATGATTTTAGAAAAATATACATAAATAAATTGATAGGCAAGCCTAAATCGGTTTTAGATGACGTTATTTTAAAATATTTAGGCCAAACTAGCAGTATGTATAATATTTGCAATAAGTTATCTGAAACGTTTACAGGAGAAGTACAGAAAGTAAAGCATAACTGTGATAATATTTTTTTGGATAGAATTTCATATGTAAAACCAAGTGATAAGTCTTTTTACTTTAAGAAGGTAGGAGCGTATACGATAGAAAAATATATAAATAATTTAGATTTTAATAAAGCACCGGGCTTAGACAAAGTTAGAGTACAAGATTTATAGCAGGTAAAGAAATAAATAAGCCAAGTATTAGCTAAATTTATAAATATGAGTGTGGGTGGGTGAGTTTACCCGAATATATTAAAAAAAAAAACAATAATACGACCAATATCCATACCAGGGGAGCCACATGGACCATAGTAACTATAGACCAATTGCTATATTATCGGTAATAAATAAAATAGTAGAAAAAGTAATAGTGAATCAGATAAGTTGTTACTTAGAGCAATATAACATAATATCAGATGCGCAGCACGGGTTCCGTCGCGGACGCAGCACGGACACTGCGCTTGCGCAACTCACCGACTATATCAACAACAATCTCAATGAGGGTAAGTTTGTCGCTGCTCTTTTTATTGGTTATAAAAAGGCATTCGACACCCTGGAACACGAGGTACTACTGCGTGCGATGGATGAATGTGGTATCGGAAGTCCCATCAACCGATGGTTTAAATGCTATTAGCAAAATGGATCCTTATGTACATTGATAGACGGAGTAACAGGGGACGATGTAAGCGTGAGTCTTGGAGTACCAACCGGATCGGTTTTCGGTTCAGTTGGGTACATTATGCATGTTAATAGTGTCATTAATGTGATAAAACATTGTAAAACGGTTATGTATGCAGACGACATGTGCCTAATGTACTCAACCAATAACACGAGTGATGCACAAAAATACATACAGGAGGACTTAGAAAACAATTAAATGGGCACATGATAACGGTATAATTATAAATTTTTCCGAAACAAAGGCTATGTATATAAGTTCACCCCACAGTAACGTCTTTAAGCAAGGTAAATTAAACATAAATATAATTCATACGAGAGATATATAGGTCATACATACGAGTGTCTACACCTCAATAAAGCTGGCTCCCAGTGCACAAACATAGATGTAGTAGATAAATACCGATACTTAGGCCTGACAGTAGATAGTAATATGAACTGGAAACTGCACGTCAATGGTGTGTGTAATAAATTGCAATCAATACTGGGTAGATTCTTTCACCTAAGCAATTTCATGAATCGAAAAGTCTTGTACGTACTGTATTATGCACTGGCTGACTTGGTAATCAATTATGGATTGAGCAGTTATGGGCTAAAATTCAAAACACAGTTAGATCGCATAAAACATTTACAGATTATACTACTTAAGTATTTAATAAGTAAAAAAGTAAAATTACAGTATAAAACAAATTATGACAAATTATTTAATATATGTAAAATACTTCCAGTGCATGAAAAGGTAGATTACCTAATTGCTTTAGAACAATATAAAATAAATAAATTTAAACAACCTATAACGTATAAATATCGTACCAGGCAACTTGAGAAGGGTAAATGTGTGATACCATTTATAAGAAACTATTATGGTAAGAGAACTAGGCAATATTTCACTCCGCTAATATTTAATAGAATAGATTTTATAAGAGGTACGTCTAAAGACATAAGCACGGTAACATTAAAGAAAAGACTGAAAAATACATTCCTATGAAAAGCATAATGTACTACCTATAATAAGTATTAATTAAAGATAGAGTTATATATTGTAATAACTATACCTAAGACGAGTATGTATGTATGTTGAATGTAAAAAAATTCATATTAGTATATAACAAAAGAGCGCCATTATCGCCACAAACTGTTGCACAGTGTCATCATCATTCTCTAAACCATTTCCCATTATCTGGGGTCGGCGCAGTAAACCTTCTTGTTCCATTCCTCTCTATCAGCCGTCATTTCCATACTTACTCCTTTCATTCTCATATCACTCTTCACACAATCGATCCATCTTTTATTCGGCCTTCCTCTGCCCGTGTGTCCCTCCACATTCATATTCAACACTCGTATTGTGACATGACTTTCATCCCTCCGCATCACATGCCCAAACCATGCCAATCTGCTTCCTCTCACCTTTTCTACCACTGGCGCTACTTTCAGGCTTCCTCTTATATACTCATTCCTTATTTTATCCATCCTTGTCACACCACACATCCATCGTAACATTCTCATTTCATTCGCATGCAATCTATTTTCATCCTTCTTCTTGACGGCCCAGCATTCACTTCCATACATGACGCACTGTGTGGCGATGTTTATTATTATTTTAAATGCGTGTATTTCATATTAATAAAGATAAAAAAAAATTAAAAAAAGTCCTGTGCTGAACACAGCCCTCATATGTTGCTATAATTGCCACGTTGGCCAAGCGGGTTACTAACAGTAGTTTCTTATTATTTTGTATCAGAGAAATGCTTACGACACCCAAGGGATGATATGGAGTAGCGGATTCTCTTCAGCCGATCCTAAATGGTAATTCAAAATTTTTGACATGTCTTAATTATGTTGAACAACACTTATTAAAGAAGTAATATTTAGCGTAAGTAATTAAGTATTAATTATCTCTATATCTTCGTTATTTAATTAAAAATAATATTATTATACAATACTCCTCGTAGTATAGTGTTAAGAACGCTAGCTGTATTTCCTCGCTGAATGACCATAGTAAGACTTTGAGCGAGAGATGAACCAGCCCTCTTATTACCAGCAGCGACGACCAGTCGCGGTTTTAATTACATTAGGAACTTCACCGCACGTGGACCTCACGAACCGATAGTCTCTACAGCAATTAACACAAATATGTAGTCATCTCTCAGATACTCATATTTGCGCCACTTACTTAGTTCATTTGCTTCTGATCCACTCGGACTCTAAACGAGGTAGCCCTGAGATGAGAAGCTGTCAAAGTGTCTACGCAAATAGGATACCACACTAGAGCTTTAGGTCTTTCCCAAAGCACCAAAGACGTACCGTCGCGTCTACAATAGACTGAAACCGAGGGAACATCTATGGAGCCAAGAGCGTTTCGGATAATATCGTTCAATGAACCGTGACGGGACAAGCTACCAGCACTTTTATTACATGAAAGTCACAAGAACACTAATAAGGTTAAAAGCTTGAAGCACCTAATCGGATTGCTACGGCTATGCGCAAGGTTTCCTCATTAAGTAATATGCAGAGACTACTTTAAGCGTTTTTTTTTATATATTTGCGTCGATTTTTATGAGTGAAGACCTCAAAGTTTAAGTTATAATTTGTTACTTCATTTAGTTTAATTCTTTGTTTTAGTAAAATAAATCTTTTATCTATTTATCAATATAATACACCTCTAGAACACAACATTTGTAAAATTAAATGTCTCTTTGTCAAATACGTAGGCGGTCCCATAATGAATTGGCCTAACTATGAACCAATGAAGGAAATGAAACGAAACCAATTTTATTTTTCAATATAATCACCATGAATTCTAACACACTTCTGACATCTGTGAATCAACATCTCTAAACCTTTATAAAAATAATCACATTTTTTATCCTCAAAATGACTGAAGACGGCCGCCTGCAACTCTTCATCGCTTGAAAATTTTCTTCCTCTTAAGTCCCGCTTTAAATTTGGAAATAAATAATAGTCGGACGGGGCCATGTCTGGACTGTAAGGTGGATGTTGAACTTCTGTGAACCCGCATTGACGAACTGCATCCTTCGAAACACCAGCGGTATGAACAGGGGCGTTGTCCTGGAGCAACAGGACACCTTGAGACAGCTTGCCTCTTCGTTTTTCCTTTATCTTGTCTCGTAATTTATATATTAAAGAAGCATAATATTCGCCGTTCACGACTGTACTACGTTCTTTAAAATCCACCATCAAAATGCCTTGAAAATCCCAAAATACACATCAGTTTTTTAGTCGATTGTTGCACCTTTGCCTTTCTAGGGGGCTTTTCACCCTTATAACGCCATTCCATTGACTCGCGCTTGCTTTGTGGATCATAATACAAGATCGTAGTTTCATCACCAGTCACTAGCCGCTCGATCACGGTCTTTGGATTTTCGCCACAAAGATCCAAAAACTCCGAAGCGCAGCGCACTCTTTCCTGTCTCTGTACCGCTGAAAGAAGTTTCGGTACCCATCTTGCACTCACTTTTTTCATGTGAAGATGTTCATGGATCTCGCGATGAACGGTACTCTTAGAGAGCCCAAGCCTTGTTGCAATTTCTCTAATCTTCAAACGGCGGTCACTCAGAACCTCCTCTTCGATAAGAGCAATCGTTTCGGGAGTGAGCACTTCCACAGGTCGACCGTCGTGGCCAAAGTCTTCGACGGTTTCTCTCCCGAGGCGAAACTCTTTCACCCAATTTTTCACTGTGCTATAGGAGGGGGCAGACTCTTTATACACGCCATCGAATCGTTCTTTTATTTGGAAAGGGGATAAACCTTCTTTAAACAGAAACTTTATGACACTTCGATACTCAGTTTTCGACATTTTGAAAAAATACGCGACTCTCGTTATTCAAATGCCTGTTAAACTAAGACTAAGCATTTCATGTCGATGCATGTTTCTTATATTAAGTGCACGATAAACGTACTATTTAATGCAACACAACATGTAGCGACATGTCGCGTTGAACTATATCAGGCCAGTACATTATGGGACCGCTTGGTAGGTTAGATGCAATTTAAATTTTTGTTTTGTTATTTAAAAACCATTGCTATCTTATTTCTGTACTACAATACATACTGTTTAAATTTTTTTCAGCGTTCATAGTATTATGATTGTGTTTAAAATGTTTTTTTTTATAGGAAAGGGTGACTATCGAGCACACAGTCCACCTGATGGTAAGTAGTTACTGCGGCCTATAGACATCTACATCTATCCTCGATTACGAATCAGAATGCAGATGCATTGTCACTCGTGATGCCTAAGATGGAATGCCTTGTTTCCAGTAAAAAGGGTCCCCGGTTCTCTATACTCACCATACGAAAAACAGCAACATTAAGCTACTATTTTACGCTGGCATTCAGTAAGAGCGAGGTCCTTCCCCGGTCGATTCCCATACGTGCTACAACTGTACTACTAATATAACTGCAGCATGGCTCTACCACGTTTTAATCTAATGTTTAAAATAGGATTATAATTTCATTTTGGTTATTGAAGAAATACGAATTATACCTATAATACATATATGAGCATATTTTTTATTGTAATTTGTGATATTACTCTTAAAACGTTAACAAGTTGGAATTTCTGTTTGCGCCTTTGAATAATATGCCTGTATCAACAAATTTTCTACAGTTAGCGACAGTGAAATAGGTGTCTACGCTTTTCTTGTTTATTTATCGTTACGATTTCAATTAATACTAGAACACAAAACGTTTACGTTAGCGACGAATTGGTGTATTGTGTCACCTTTTCCCAATATCTGCGGGTCAATATTCAAATAAGCAAATCTTTAATATCAAGTGATATATTTTTATGTTGGCTTGAAACTCAATCTTTGTTGATACCATTAATTTTTATTAATTAAAAGCTTTTATTTAAATTCACTTGTATGTATGTCCTGTAATGTTGCAGTCATATTTCACCCTCTTCCACTGAAGCTATCGGGCTAAAATTTGACAAACACATTTGGTTCTTGTGACAATGTACGATTTACTTAATTACCGAAATTTTAAATCCAATATGGCATAAGATTACAGGAAGATCTTTTTAAATGTTTAGTTACAGGCTGTTTGTAATATTTATGGCATGATCGTCCTAGTTGGGATCCTTATTTACATTGTGTTTGTTTAGTTACTTAGTTATTTTGGGTGTCTTTTGAAAGAACGAATATTCACAAGAGGAATCGAAAGCCATTGGTAATACCTTATGTTATTTTAAGCTAACGAACCCCGTTCAAGAAGACAGGGTTCTAAAAAGGTTAAAAATATTAAATCATCCCATTTCACTTGTATCAAGTTAACATCAATCAATTTCTTATTACTTAATCCCTTCACGCTTGGACAAAACTCTCTATATTTATATAAAATACCCGATACAAAAGCGTCGCTTTTCCACATATTAAAAAAATGTGAGGAAACACACGGCTCCACACACGCGGTATGAGTTGAGCGCCAATCAAGTAACACGTTCCCGCCGTAGGATTCTTTAAGTAGGGAACTGGACCGTAGTCCACAGCAAAATAAAGTATATTTTTTCAAGCTGTAAAATGTGTAATGATGTTCTCTTGATCAGTTTTATCCTAGTTGAATTTTTTGGTGTATTAAATTCATCTAGAAGTTGGCAAGGATATAATATCAAAATGTGTTAAGTTGTAGAGTTACAATTTTCCTCACATTCTTTTGTTAGCTTTGGTAACGCTTCTATAATAAGATCGGAGGAAGTTTTCGTTTTTGTATAAAGGTATGGAACAAAGACGATACGATAGAAAGGGATGATTCGATACGTTAGACGACTAGAAAGTCTTTTCCAAGTATGTTTATAATATCATCTCTGAAAGCATAGTACAATAATGTGATTTTATTTACTAATTACTATTAAAATTTTGTTAAGGAAATTAGGTTAAAAAGGGCCAAATAAAGGGAAGGTAGTAGTAGTAGTGTGTAGTCTCTGCCTACCCCTCTGGGTGACAGGCGTGAGTGCTTATGTTATTCATTTTTTTACCGTTAGGTTCTCTCTTTTCCTACCTAGGGGTCAGTTTTGATACCACATATTTACCAATCTCTGCCGCCAGATGAGTGCTTGCACTGCTTTGTTCTCGTCTGGAGGTTATATGGAGTCATTATAGATACAGGCTGTGAGACATTCTATTTGAAACAAAGAAAAAAAGAAAGAAAGAGATATTTAATTGGCCATTTCTTAACAAAATAGCACTAAATACTCAAAATAAACATTATGTATAGGTAATCTTATAATTAGACTTAATTATACACTTACAATGGAAAATAAATAGTTTTGACAGAGCAGGTACTCGTAGGTACATAATACATATAAATTTTTCATTCCACACATTGGCTGCAGGTGCCCTGAAGCTACGAACCGTCAGGCGGGCTGTAAGTTTGTGAGTTATTTTAGTTTTGTAAAGAAATGTTTCAGCATCATTTAATGTCTTCAGGTGGACAAAATTTCTGAGACATTCTTTACCAAGCTACCTGTAAATAGTTCAGAGATAAAAATAAGATAAAACTTTTAGAGGTTTCCTTTATTATCTTTCCGTGTTTTGCAGGAATTATACACATAAGTTGGTTATTTTACTATCTGTTGGACGCCTTTAGATGCTTTAGAATTTTTAGTGGACAGTAAAGACTTTATGGAACTTCAACAAATACAAGGTGACCCATAAGTCGTTAGAAATGTAAATTTCGAATAAAATAAAAAAGGCGCGCATGAATGGTGCGCGCGGTACGGGGGGAGTACCGATGGTTTCTGGAAATTCAGTCGCCATGGAGCGTTTCACCGGTGCGGACCGTGCATTTTGTGTGCGCGAGTTTTATCGAAACAATGATTCGGCTACCATTGTGCGGCGTAAATTTCGAGAATATCAGAATTTACGCAACTTTAAAGACATTCCAAGTGTTCAAACGATTAAGAACTGGGTTATTAAGTTCGAAGAGAGTGGTTCGACGTTGGATAAACAACGGTCAGGTCGACCAAGGACATCACGGATGGAAGAAAACATCGATGTAGTGAAACACTCAATTCGTGAAAATCCTACCCAGTCTACTCGTAAGCGTTCCAGTGCATTAAACTTACCCAGAACATCGTTACAGCGAATTTTAAAGAAAGATTTACATCTTCACCCGTACAAGATTCAGATAGTACAGGAATTAAAAGATACTGACACTATCCACAGACTAAATTTCTCAAATGAAATGTTGAACCGCTTTACTTCGTTTAATAACGTGTTATTCTCTGATGAGGCTCACTTTCACATCAACGGCCATGTCAATAAGCAAAATTGTCGCTACTGGAGTTGCGAAAATCCAAATCGCAAACATCAAAAGCCCTTACATAGCCCTAAAGTGACAGTTTGGGCGGCTATGTCAGCGCATGGCGTTATAGGCCCTTACTTTGAAGACGGCAGAGGCCGCGCGCTTACTGTTACTTCACAACGGTATGTAGCTATGATCCAGGACTTTTTTACACCAGAGTTGCAGAATTTTTCAGGCTTTAATACGCGGACCTGGTTTCAACAAGATGGAGCAACTGCCCACACCTCTAACGTCGCTATGCCGGTCGTCCGTCAACTTTTCCATGATAAAGTGATCTCTCGAAGAGGAGATATTCCTTGGCCACCACGTAGTCCAGATCTGACCCCAATGGACTTTTTCTTATGGGGTTATCTTAAGACTAAAGTGTACGAAACCAACCCACGGACAATTGAAGTCCTAAAAGAAAATATCCAAAGAGAAATGGCAAACATTACAGAGCTTACTTGCCGCGCAGTGATGGATAATTTTAAACGTCGCTTACAGGAGTGCCGCGATCGTAACGGATCACATTTAGATGATGTAATTTTCAAAAAATAATTCCCATTTTATAAGGATTATGACAAAATAAAAACCTTTTTCATCATGTCATTAGTTTTTTTAAATTATTTTTTTACATTTCAAGGGGCTTATGAGCCACCCGGTATTTTCCACAAAGAGGTGTCTAATTTTATTATTAGATTAGATCGAGAAAATAGCTACTTTGTATTTTATATACATTTGTATACAAGATATTGTTTTTTCAAAGCTAAACTATATTTTATTATAAAATATAAGTGCCATTTTGTTCGATAGCTTGTTGCCATCTTGTAGGTAGTGATATAATCCCGTTGCTGTAGAAATCTTAGGATTTTGATTAAAAAAAGCTCTATTGATATCTACCTAGCACTACCTAAAGAATTCTGAAGAGACCAAAACAGGTGAAAATCTGAAGGTGCAAGGTCAGTACCATAAGATTATGATGAATGCATTAACACTTCCCAACCAAGCTCTCTGTCTTTTTATGCGTGGTCAAAGATGTATGTGGTCTGGCTTTATCATAATGAAAGGCCGTTCTTTTTCTGATGATCAATTCCAGCCTTTTTTTCTCAATTTTTTGCTTGAGTCTAATCAGTTGTAGGCAGTAGAGATCCAAATCGATGGTTTTCTCGGCGGTAAAAGATCATAATAAACGATATCCTTCTAATCCCACCATACACAGAGCATCACTTTATTGTGTGTTGAAACGGGTTTCACTACAGTCGGTAGAGCTTGATTACTCTTTGACCATGACCTTTTTCGCACGTTCCTCGTTACGCTCCTGTGACTTCTGACAGGGTTATTAAGGCAAGTAAATATCCGTCGCGCTGCCTCAATGCGTGTTGGCGAACTTGACATGTCTTCGAAACATTTTTTTTTGTTAATTCTCAGGCAAGATGGTTTCCTCACGATGTTTTCCTTCACCGCTGAGCATGTTGTAAAATTGCAATTACAATTCGTTAGTGCTGGCGGGGATCGAACCCGGGTTGCTCGCGTATGTGTTATTTACAGCAGGCGCTTAACCTCTGAGCTACCATGACTCAATGTAAACATCCCTGTATATGTTGCTTACGAAACTGTAATTTCGTTCACCTGTTACCATATCGAGCACATATCGCGTAAATAATCAATATTCTGCGTTCTAAATAAGATTGAACATTATTAACCCAAGACACATAAACGCTAATATCTGTTGTTTTAAAAATTTTATCGTATTTCCTTAAAGGTAGAGTTCAAAATTGTTTACAACAACGGAGTCACTAAACAATGAAATGTTTCACTTAGTAGTTAAATATATTTACGGAAAAGTCTCTATGTTAATGAATCATAAAGTCAAAATAAGATTACGAGAAATTGCAGATACGTTGTAAAACTGCTTTATATATAGGTGAAGGAATGTTTACATATACAAAAATATCAAGTGCAATGATGAAGTAAGTAAAATAATGCAAATTGAAATTTTTATTGCAATTTTACAACGAGAATTTCAAATTTCGTAAACGAATTAAAACTAGGTATACAGTGAGCTTAAATTGTTATTGGTAAACAGAACTATAATTCTCTAAAGCTTTGCTGGAACAGGAAGCACTTCTCTGAAATTTTGCGTTATTGTTTTTACCGACTTTCGAGTTTCATTGCTCATAAAATGTGAATAGCACTCCTTGAAAAATATAGTGCTAACGTGCTGTTATTACTGAGTGTTAATAGAACGTCTGTTTTAATAAAAGTGCAAAAATCTTAATTAATCTTTTTATTTTTAGTTTGTTTAAAAATGGTTCTTATTTAGCAAAAAGTTATAAATCATTTTATCGATTTAGGCTAACTCTCCCAACTTCCTCATAACGGGAGAGGTCCGTTTTAACAAGTGGATTTTTACTAAAAGTAGAGTGTAGAGAGTAGAGTGGGATTAAAATTCAGTTTAGAATTTAAATAAAGTACTAATAATTTCATCGTGGGTAAAAATACTGCCAAATTACTATTCGTTGCCTGTATAAAATTATTTTAAACATTGTCATCAAATTTTCGAGACTACTCACATGATTTTGGCTGCAGAAAATGTTCATTGGGACTATTTATAAGCCGTTAAGGAAATTTATTGTAAGTCAAAAACCCTGGCCGTGGCAGTTAGTAGTTAACACAGTTATATTTCTGTATTTTAATAGGTTTTTAACAATATTTTTTTGTAATGCAAAAACTAAATATCTATTTTTTAAACATTACCTACTAGATGTAGTTATCCACTTATTAGCTAAAATATCTTAGGTAAAAATAATGCACATGAGAAGAAATTTCCACAAATTTAATAAATTTAACATTTTATGTCAGCTTTACAATCTTGATTGAAAACAGCCTTTTAAAATCGACAGTATACTGTGTACTATGGCGTCAAAGGATTTTTCAAGAATATGCCATCTGGCAAATACACTCTGATGTGACACAATTGAGGATCGAATCCTTCACGTATTTATTAATTGAGAGAAACACAGCTACGATCGAATTTTGCAAACCAACGCCTTATGCTGTTCAAATAAGGTGCTTCCCTTTCTAAGGAATTTTGAAAATGAGCAGCACAATCTTGTGTACTTTCAAAATCATAAAACACTATGGCTTAAAAATGTTTTTATCTTTAAAAAAATATAAAAATCTAAGTTCAAACATTTATGTGCGTTCAGGAGCGCAGAACTTTCAGTATATCCTATGTACCGTAGATTACTATATTAGATACTATATACTTACCGAGTGCCACGGTTTTCTACTATAACTTGGGTTACTCAGAATGATTCCGTACGTATCTTTAGTTTTTCATACGAGTATGTAATTCACTTATTCTGTGCTATAAATTTTTCACTGCTAGCAAGTTTCATTTTGTAACGGCCGTCAAAGGGCGATCACTTCTTTCTTTATCTCTTAAAGTAAGTAGACCGTGCTGAAATTTGTTATATCGACGGTTGCTTTAGAGGGACCTTTATCCATAAATGCCATTCGAAGTCGATAAAACGATTCTTCTGATTTTAGGCGACATTTGAAATTGAACAAATTATCCATTTTAAATGAATCATGATTTCTTTTGTCACTCGTAAACAATCGTGTTATTTTTAACATAAATTATAACTGGCCAGTATCGGATATAAAAAATGTCTCTGTATATGTGTGAGTAGCCTGTCTTAAGGATGCTCCTTATGAGTCACGCTCGTCTAACAATAAGGTGGTACGTGCAAATAAGGTCAGCATATGGAAAAAATGGCATATTCCCTACAACCTTTAATTAATGGTCATATGAATTTCGCACGTTTCTTAAGCACGTTTGATTTGTCATTTTTAAATAACAATTTGTTGATTTCTTGATAACAATTTCTGCTGTCGGCACCAATCAAATTGTGCTAATCTTAACCCATTTCCTATCCTGTGGCCTACATATAGTTTATTGATATTGTCTTACCATTGTCTCCAAAAATCGGTCTATGAAAAAGCGATGACTTGACAACTTTATGCTGACAGTATTATAGATATAATTTAATACGTATTTCATCAAAAACAAAAATGAAATTATAATGACATTTTAAACATTAAGATTAGATCAAAACGGTGGTAGAGCCATGCTGCAGTTATATTAGTAGTATACTTGTAGCACGAATGGGTCGACTCGACCGGGGAAGGATCATGCTTTCACAGAATAAAAGCGTAAAATAGCAGCTTAATACTGCAGTGTTTCGTATGGTGATTGTAGAGATCCGGTGACCGTTTTTTTACTGGAAACGAGGCATTCTATCTTAGTCCTCAGGGATGACAACGCATCTGCGTTTTGATCCTTAATCGAGGACAAATGTAGATGTTTATGGGCCACAGCATCCACTTACCATCGGGTGGAGTGTTTGCTCTTTCGTCACCCTTATTCTATAAAAAATACACATTTATAAAAAAAGGTCTCCGGATCTCTACAATCACCATACGAAACACAGCAGTATTAGGCTGCTATTATATGTCGATAGATCAACACAATCATTTTTCTTATTCCCTTAAGGGAATAATTTATAAAGAGTTCTCAGGAAATTGTACTTTATTAAGTTCTTCTATCGGTATTGTTTTTTAAGCTTTTTAATAAAAATGACTGGAGTTATATATGAATATCAGCAATACTGGAACGTTCGGCTAGTGTTATCCTTTTTCCATACCGGATAGAACTACTACATAGGTTTGAAAATAAATCATGATTACGTCTGAATTATGATATAGATTATGTTGAAATGCGTGACCAGTAGTTGGGCTTAAGTTCGGTTGTCTTCACAAACCGTACATTAAAAAACTTAATCATTTTACTGTTACAAACGACTTGTTTTAAAAGTCATTAGCACCTTAACTGCTCTCACATTTGGAAATTAAAATAGTGTATGAATTTATTTTACGCTGACAATTATTTGAAATTACATTTCTCTAAAAGTATTAAATTGTTTCTGGAACACGCTCGTCGGTATTTCATTTTGTTGCAGAGATTTTAATTGTATTTCCGGAACAATAGACACTGATTTGTATTTCCGCATAGTAATTGTGTACTAACAAACAAATAAATATTGCATCAATGTGAATGAGTCAGCAACACAGTTTGGTAATAAACACGTTCGACAGAAGCTTGTTTACATTTAACTAAATTGTACACGTTATATGTTTGGTAATCATTTACATTTAGCATCAATTTCCAACTGGATTCCTCAAATAAAGTTTAGAACAGTTTTAATCTCTTAATAAGACGTCAATTACCACATCGTTATAAATATCCTATACTATTAAACGAGCAATTCTTGTGTATATATATATATATATATATATATATATATATATATATATATATATATACATATATATAATCGGGATCTCGTAAACGGCTCCAACGATTTTCATAAAATTTAGTGTCAAGGGAGTTTCGGGGATAATAAATCGATCTAGCTAGGATTTATTTTTAGAAAATGTCTTTTTGTCCGTGTTTTTAGGCAATGAAAACTGCTACAATATCGTTAGAATAAGAAGGTAAATTTTGACAGATTGTTAATGATTATAAATAGCTTAATTGGTATAATGGGCGGTCACAGAATCGTAAAACTTCGGTTCGAGCCCAGACCGACCGACCACCTTTTTTTAATTTTTTTTTCAAGTTCCTTCCTTTTTTGAGAAAATCTATTTTTTCGAGCCCTTTTTTTAGTATTTTTTAAAAACACGAAAATTTAAATTAAACTAACTGCACTCATGATTTTTTATTCAAATAACCAGTTCAGTTTTTCTATTATGTCGCTAAGATCAAAAAATATTATTCATATTTCATCAGTATGTAATTTGTATCTAAATATTATTTTCAAAACACACGAATTAAAAAAAAACCGAGCGAAAAATACCGAGCAAAGCTCGGTCAACCGGGTACTTATATTATTACATTGTAAGTCGCTAATAATTCAATCGTCACAACTATTCAAAAGCCCTGTGCCGAACACAGGTCTCATATGATGCCATAGTTGCCACGCTGGTCAAGCGGGTTACTAACAGTAGTTTCTTTTTTTTTTATCAGAGAACTGCTTACGACACCCAAGGGATGATATGGGGTAGCGGATTCTCTTACGCCGCTCTTAAACGGCAATTTTTTATAGTATGCGTTTGTAATTCAACATCTTTGACATATCTTAATTATAACGATTATGTTAAAACAACAGCTATTCAAGAAGTAATATTTAGCATAAGATACATGACAATACTATTAACCTTACACAGACTTAATTATAATCGTTCGTTATCCTTAATTTAAATTGAGTATTAATTATATCTATATCTTCCTTTTTTAATTTTTTTATTATCATACAGTACTTCCTGCAGTATAGTACTAAGAACGCCAGCTGCGTTTCTTCGCTGAACTGACTATGGTAAGACTGACTAACTGACTATAGTAAGACTTTGAGCGAGAGAAGAACCAGCCCTCTTATTACCAACAGCGACGACTTGTAGCGGCTTTAGGAGGATATAGTAAGACAGCTCAAATTCTAATTTCGCCCCCACTTCCCTGCGCGTTTTATGCTATGTATCGTCACGTTTGTAATCACTAATACTGTAAGTAGACAGGTAGTTAGATACTCATTTCATTAGATTTATCATATTTGTGCCTGTTTCTTAACGCCAACCCAGTCGCTTCTTATTTTTATCACTGTTATTTCAAATTTTAATTTTACATCGTCCTGTTGCGTAATGTGTATTCTGATGGTAAGCGACACAACTTCTCCCTTCAAAATCCTAACCGATACTAACGGGGCGACAGGAATCAAGCTTCAAGACGACGATAGTTTAAGTAGTTTCTTTTTATTGTGAAAATAATGGTATTTTAAAAAAAGTAAATAACATAAGCACTGCTTTATAGTTAGTTCAGCTAGTATGCAAAGTTTCATGATCTTATTTAAAGTATTTTATGAATAACAGCGGTTTATTGTTCAGTTTGGAGGTAACTTTGGATTTTTTTTCTATCGAGAAAATTTTACGGAATCGTGTTTTCGTCTAACATAGTCCTTAACATTAATCCTCAACTATATCATATATTTATTTCAAAATTAATGCTGCAATACTTTCGACATATCGGAGGATCTTGCTAAGCCATTTGAGGTTATATTTCCCCTTAATTACTTGAGGAACTTCACCGCACGTTGACCCCACGAACCGATAGTCTCTACAGCAATTATTATTATTATTTATTTATTTATTTAATTTCAAGTATCCAGGACTCATTTTTATTTACATTACATTTTCTTTTCAAATTATAACTATTAAAAAAAATTAAAATCAAATAATCTAACACAATATGATGAGACAAATATATTACAACTATTCATTATTATAGCTGCTGGGCAAATGCAGTCTACAACAATGTTGCAGATAGCGACAGTTCACTCTCATTTTCACCTATCATTTTAAGAATGCCATTGGGGCTGGCCCTTATCCTACGCACCAGGGATGCAGCTCATCGCTGGTGCGTAGGGTAAGGCTGGTGCTCGCAAAGTTGCGTAAAAACAATCTACATGTGCAAGAGCAAACATCGCGAATGCGCTGCAGCGTCGGGCATTAACACAAATAAGTAGTCATTTCTCAGATACTCATATTTGCGCCACTTACGTAGTTCATTCAAGAGCCGTGGTAGCTCAGATGGTTAGAAGAGCCGTGGTAGCGCAGATGGTTAGCGCTTGCTTTAAGTTTCACAGTACGCGAGCAAACCGGGTCCGATCCCCGCCAGCACCAATGAAATTGTTAATTGCAATTTAAGTGCTGATTTACCACGTGCTCGGCGGTGAAGGAAAACACCGTGAGGAAACCTGCATGACAGAGAAATAAGAAAAAAATATATTTCGAAGACATGTGAAGTTCGCCAACACGCATTGGGGCAGCGCGGCGGAAAATTACTTGCCCTAAAACCCTCTCAGAAATGAGCGGAGGCCTGTGCCCAGCAGTGGGACGTGTATATAGGCTGTAACTTTTTTTACTTTTTACTTTACGTAGTTCATTTGCTTCTGATGCCACTCGGGCTCTAAACGAGATAGCCCTGAGGTGAGAAGCAGCTAAAGTGTTGACGCAAATAGCATACCACACTATGGCTTTACTTCTTTCCCAAAGCACGAAAGACATACCATCGCGTCTCCAATAACAATATTCCTCGAGACTGAATCCGAGGGAACATTTAAAGAGACAAGAGCGCTTCGGATAATATCGTTCTAAGAACCGTGACGGGACAACCTACCAGCACTTTTATTACATGAAAGTCACAAGGACACTAATAAGGTTGAAAGCTTGTAGCACCTAATCGGATTGCTACATGCGCAAGGTTTTCTCGTTAAGTAATATGCAGAGACTACTTTAAGTGTTTTTTTTTATATTTCCGTCGATTTTTATGAGCAAAGACCCCAAAGTTTAAGTTACAATTTTTTGCTTCATTTAGTTTAATTCTTTGTTTTAGTAAAATAAATGTTTTACCTATTTATATGCGTTTAATAAATACCTCTAGAACACAACATTTCTTAAATTAAATGTCTATTTCTCAAATAGTTTAGATGTAATTTTTATTTGTGTTTTGTTATTTAAAAACCATTGCTATCTCATTTCTGTACTACAATTATTACATACTGTATTTTTGTTTTTGAAGAAATACGAATTATACCTATAATACACATATAAGCATAATATTATTTTTTACTATAATTTGTGATATTACGCTTAATAAGTTAACAAGTTGGAATTTCTGTTTGCGCCTTTTAATAATATGCCTGTATCAACAAATTTTCTACAGTTAGCGATAATGAAGTAGGTTTCTACGCTTTTCTTGTTTGAATAAAACTATTATTTACGGATTTTATGGCGTTTAATTACTTTAATTTATTTTTATTGTCCTGACGTTTATTTATCATTACGATTTGAATTAATACTAGAATAAAAAACGTTTACGTTAGCGACGAATTGGTTTATTGTATCATCTTTTCCCAATATCTGCGGGTCAATATTCTTATAAGCAAATCTTTAATCAATGTGTAAAAAATCTTTAATCTTTAATCAAATAAATCAATATTAAATTGTATATTTTTATGTTGGCTTGAAAGTCAGTCTTTGTTTATGCCATTATTTTTTATTAATTGAAAGCTTTTATTTAAATTCACTTGTATGTATGTCCTGTAATTTTGCAGTCAATATTTCACGCTCTTCCACTGAAGCTATCGGGCTAAAATTTGACAAACACATTTGGTTCTTGTGACAATGTACGATTTACTTAATTACCGAAATTTTAAATCCAATATGGCAAACATTACAGGAAGATCTTTTTAAAGGTTTAGTTATAGGCCGTTTGTAATATTTATGGCATGATCGTCCTAGTTGGGATCCTTATTTACATTGTGTTTGTTTAGTTACTTAGTTGTTTTAGGTGTCTTTTGAAAGAGTGAATATTCACAAGAGCAATCGAAAGACGTTGGTAATACCTTATGTTATTTTAAGCTAACGAACCCCGTTCAAGAAGATAAGGCTCTAAAAATGTTAAAAACGTTAAATCATCCCATTTCACTTGTATCAAGTTAACATCAACCAATTTCTTCTTACTTAATCCCTTCACGCTTGGACAAGGCTCTCAATATTTATATAAAATACCCGATACAAAAGCGTCGCTTTTCCACATATTAAAAAAATGTGAGGAGACACACGGCTTCACACGCGCGGTATGAGGTGAGCGCCAACCGACTAACACGTCCCCCGTAGGATACGTTAAGTTGGGAACTGGACGTAGTTCACAGCAAAATAACTGGCATACCTGTAAAGAGTAAAGTGTAAACATCATACAGAGTACTATCAAATCCAACGACAGTTAATGAACGTCACACGATTTAGGTAACACGATAAATAATGGGCACACTGACCATAAAAAACCCTTCGTAAGCACCACCACCAGCCAGACCGCTGCTCCTGCAGACGTTATGTTACTGTATGACATCTTCACCGGTTGCATGATCAGCATGGCTACTAGCCGCAGAACGTGTCATGACTCTAACGCTCCCCTCAAAGGTCTGGGATCCCACGTTGTGTGGCTTTCGGCTGCAGCCTTAAGAGTCTCCTTAAATCCTTCCTCCAGCTACCACCCCCATGAATTCAACACATATGCTCCACCAACCAATACACGTCAGATATAGCTAAAAGGCAATTATAAGATAATAGTAATAATTTGCAATCAGAAAGGGTTTGTGTCACTGACGTTAGGTATATATGCATTTTTGATCATGTTTATCTCACCCACCAACAAGCTGCCTTCAATCATTTATAGGTGAGAAATTTAAACAGATATTATTATATTGTTATATAAAACATCTCGGAGGTCAGACAGTCTGCAGCCCCGTAATAAAGAGACTCAACTTGGACAAAGCTACTCGTACTTAGGCGTGAATCAAACCAAGACGTAAAAGGCGCCATTGAGAATAGTGACCCATCAAACAACCATCGCAGCGACGCTATACTGCGAAAAGCAACAAGCATCAGTACGACTATCATCGCGCTTACACCTTCCCAAAGTGCCCCAAACAATCCTAGCAGACATCACCACCCACATACCTCTATCGACCATAACCACAAGATGCGTCGAATCAGGCGCAGCACACCCGCAGATGCATCACAAGACACAATACCGCAAGTAGGAGTAAGCATCAATGCAACTATCATACGGATGGCGCCCCCTCACAACACACGTTCGCTATCTACCTTGGTAAAAAAATTGGTATTTTTGTTAACTAAAATAGCACCAACGTATCGTAGTAGCACGCCACTAAGACGCTAGTAGCTAAAAATCCACATACCATATCGCTAATACACTAAAACATGGTTGAGTATACTTGTCACGCTCAAAAGTGGTACTAAGTTTTTAAGTGGTAGAGCCACGCTGCAATTATATTATATTATTAACATGAATGGGTCGGTTCTACCGGGGTAGAACCACGCTCTCACAGAATACCAAAGTAAAATAGCAGCTTCACACTGCTGTGTTTCGAATGGTGATTGTAGAGAACCAGATACCCTTTTTACTGGAAACGAGGCATTTCATTTTAGTCCTCACGGGTGACTGTGAATCCCTTTTTGATTCTTAATCGAGGATAAATGTAGATGTCTATGAGCCACAGAATCACATTTTTTTATTATAATTACAATCAGGTATGTGTGATCGTTTATCACCCTATTCAGTAAAAAATTATATACAAAAAAATATTTACCTAAATATATCAAAAACACTTTTCCCAATCCGAAAAATAGCCGACGTATCATAACGCTATGCGCTACGTCGCCGCCCACAAACGAAGTGCGATGTCCACGGGGAAGCCTTGTTGCTAAAATAAGCCCGGTTATCACCTGTGCTAAGATGATATGCCTACGAAATATCGGTGAGCGAGTCCAGGTTTATCTCGGTTTCGGACACTGTGGTGCAATCTACACGCCACTGCAATAATCATTTTGAAGTCCCATTTCTATTAGTATAATGTTTTTACATATTTGAGACCATCCACATATTTGCTTCATTTCATACACCATTTTTCCATCTTTAATATATGGGACTACAATCCATAACTCTACTATTTGAAATGCTTATACAGCATTGAGACTTTCTATAATAATGTTTTTGTATCATAGACCTTACTATTATATGTCTTAAATATATGGGACTTCAATCCACAAATCCACTAATATAGGGCTTAAGGCCCTAGGTCTTGTAAAAATTAGTGTTCTCGCAAAATTTACAGCAAAACAAATCTTTTTTATAGTATTTAAAAAAGAAAAAGTGAAACATCTTTTACATTCGTTTAAAGTGTAGAATTTGATATTTTCGAAACTGTTTTAATTTTATTTTGGTGTTTAAATTAATAGCTCTTTTAGGCGTTAAACATGCCTATGTTTAGGTTACATGCGTAAGAGGTCTTATTAAAGCCTCTACTATGTACAAACTATAACAATACCAAGAAAAGTATTGAAATCACATTTATTAACATATTGTCTACAATAATCTAATCTGGTTAATTTTTTTTATAAATGCTTTAATTTTCTTATTTAAAGGGCTTAAAAAATTGTAATTTCATGATTTTTTTACTGCACATATCTATTTTTTTTCTATTAGAAGTATAAATGTAGCAAAGTCGTACTTAAAACCACATAAAAAAGAACTATTTTCAAGTGAATTAGAAATAAATAAAATTAAAAAATATAATATCTTTTCGTACTTTTTACCTATATTCCATTTATAAACCAGAAACGCCTGAAAATTCTCTCAGTTCCGCTGGGACTTCTTGGCGTTTAGACTTGTGCAGTGTAGCTCAACCTTACTTTACCTCTCGCTCGCATGGTTGATCTCTTTCCCTCGCGCAGCTCTTATGGACAGAGCGGAGCATATCGTGAAATTTTCTCTACTTAAATATATATTGATTTTTTTCAATTGTCATATTAGTTCTAGTTTTAGTGTATTAGTGTTTATATTAGTATTGGATTAATTGACTTGGACTTTTATATTTGGAGAAATTAATTTTATTACCAAAAAAAAAGGAAAAAGATGGATAGAAAAAAAAGAAATATCCTTGTGTCAGTAAAAAAAATGTAACGCAACGAGTTGAAATGATGAGGGAATAGTTTTGGGAAACAACAATGATGCTCCGTTTGACAAATTTTTATCACAGTTGTAAGTTAACAGAATTAATTTATTTGCACTTTGAATGTTCTATACCGATAAAAACCCCACCGTATATAAATAAGCAACAGAAAATAAAAAACATAAAAAAATCCCAAAAAAGTTAACCCCTGCATAATATTACACTACTCGAAAAAATTTCCTTACTTTTAATGATGTAAGAAACTAAATAAATAAGTATATGTGTATTCAGTTATTTTTTTTGTTTGATTTTTTATCAACTGCCTACTATGTTACATCCCTATATACTATTTGTCTTTTAAAAAAACAGGTACAAGCGTTATTTTTATAGATAGTGTAAAAATCATATACATCCGATATGGAGGGAGGAGCTGGAATCATAGAGCTAAACCACATTTAATACAAAAAAAAAATCTAAAATAGAAAAGCATTGACTGATTCTTTATATAAAATGTACAAGGTAGATGCGAAATTTGTATGAAGAGGCAGTTTTTATTGACGTGACAACGTCTTATAAATTGGTTTGCCGGGTTACACTTCAAGAAACTGCGTTACGCTCCGCTCACGTTATGCGCTCACAATGAGAGCGAGTGAGAGGCACGCGTCCCTTCCACTCGGGCATGGTTAGCCCGCCTAAGAGCGAGAGAGACAGACATAAAAAGTGTTATTTCATCCTTCTTCCTACTATATGAATGAATATTCACATTAAAATTATTTTACCACTCAAAGTCGTTGTCACGTAAAACTTTCGCCCGTATACCGACTTTACAGGCAACCAATATTTTTTTTTCTTCGGTGGTATATACCCTTTTTAAATCTACACTCCGTATGAACATTACTAAAAACGATATTTATGAAATATAAAAAAGTAAAAAATTATACTACCACGACAAAAATAAAAGGAATATTTTTGAAAAAAAGTTAATAAGTTATATATTTAACGAAGTAGAGCAACCTTCACCTGTGATCTCGAATGTATGCACGGGGGAAAGTGCCCCCTCTAATGGCTGGGAATACAAAACATCAAAGCTAGACGACAGCCTTGAGCATCATAGAGACCTTCTATAATGACACTTTTGTATAATAGATCTTACTTGCTTAAGTTCCTAATGTGGGACAATACATTGTGCTATAGTACTACTACAGTAGTCAGCCACCTAAATGCCCCATATATTATATGTACACCCATGGGTATGCATCTTCGGCAACTCTCTTATATAAGCAATGCCTATACGAACACCCTCCATTTATATAAGAACACCCTGCTATTTTACAAGAACACGCTCAATAACTTCAAAAATTTTTGACCAATTTTCTAAATTTAATTGTTTAAAATATTACTTGTAAGATAATTTTAGATGGCTTTACACAGAAATTAATTATTAATTATATTCGTTGACGCCTCCTCTGGGTTTGTATACTATTTAGTCATGAATTGATGGACCGAATCACACGAGTTTTAACCTTCCGAGGGAAAAATAATATTTTATTGGTATCCCAACCTATACATATAAAGTGGTTAGAACTGGCAACACTATACACCTCATGTCATTGTGAATTATTCGTGCCGAATCAGCGAGTCGTATCTTCAAATTAAGAAGTTTAAAATTGTTTTTATGTGAAAGTTCTTAATTTTATTATTAGCAACATGTGAAAACTTACTAACTTAACACTCATAAACGTTTTGGACGATTGCAATGTATTTAATTTTTGCATTTAATTACTTGTAGGGTAGATTAACTGTAACGCGAAATGTGAAATCTATATTTGAAATAGAACGAGCATCAGTAAGTACATAATTTTTTAATAAACTAAATATGTATATTGTATTTATGTATTGGATACGTATATTGCATAAGTATTTTAATAAAAAGCTGTAGGGTAGATTAATAAAATAGTAATATAAAATCAATGTATGAGACAGAGCAAAAGTCGGTACATTACATATTTTCTGCCTTGCGGTGCCACGATAGGACATACTAGACATTGAATTCTACTTTATATGAATATAAATTCATATTTACTACCAAAATATGTATAACATAACTGCTTACATTGTAATCAAAGTTCAATATAATATCCATGTACGGGACAGAACGAGTCTTTACATCACTTATCCGCCTTGCGGTGCCAAGAGGGAGTACACGAGGCATTGAATCTCATTTTATATGAATATTATTACGTTCATATTTACTACCAAAATGTTTATAATATTATTGCTCACAGTCTAATAAAAACGTAACATAAAATCTATGTTTGACACAGAACGAGTTTATACATTACGTATCTGCCTTGCGGTGCCACGAGGGGTTATATGAGGCATTGGATTCTATTTCACATGAATGTTCGTACGTTCCTATTTTCTCTACAAAAATATGTGCAAGGATTATTATACCCGCGGTACCACTGGCGTGTACATGAGGCTATTTTCACAACTGATCTTACTCATTTTCAGGACAAAATAGGAGAAAAATTATTTACTTAAGTGATGAAGAAGATAAAGATTCTGTTTCACGCAGCAGTCTCAGCCCAAAAACTTATCAGTCAATCTTGTATTAAGGGGAAAATTGCTTTTTTAATTCTCCAAATTCTATTCTTTTTTAACAAGTGTTAAATCAGAGATAGAAGGTTATGTGAAAAATGAGTCATATACTTTCAAATTTCAACATTGTATGTACAGGTCTTATCAAAAAATTGTTGAAGAAAATAATGATACTTTAAATAACTGCATTAGACTGTTATGTGCCTTATCCTTTCAGCTGCGGAGACTCTGACCGTCATACTCCGTTGACTGCGGAGCTCTTTAATAAAATTGACGGCGCATTGGGCGCAATCCGTTTAAACGCAAATTTCTTTATTTTGGTATATCAAATACTATAATATGTATACATTTCTGAATTCTCTATGAAATTTCCTATAAACGAGTACATAAAATAAATAAAGTCCCAAAGTAATAAGTGTAAGTAAATATTGAATAAAGACAAAATTGTCATATTTCTCGATGAAACAAAGTTTTTTTAGTACTACGATTTTATTTTCATTTAATTTTAAATCTATTGTTTACAGTATTTTATGCGCAAAACCATTGGCTACAATACAATTTTTTATCATAAAACGCATTAATAGTAAGCTTACAAGAACCAACAATCAACTTACACAGATGTAGAATGTAGTTCGGACCAGATGCGGCATTAAGATGGTATATCTCATTGATAGACTCACAGTCAATAATCAAAATATACTAAATCCCGTTGAACTAGCTACAACATTTAATCAGCATTTCATCTATTCCATAAAAGACAGAGTATCTCATAATAGTGCGGATAAATTAAGCGTAACTAGTCTAAGAAATCAATCTAGTATTTATTTAAGGCCATGTGATATAACAGAAATTAAGAACCATATTTCATCACTTAAAAACACAAAATCTACTGGCTGTGATGAAATACAAACAAAAGTTTTAAAGAGGTGTCCAGAAAAAATCATAGATGTATTATGTTTTCTCATTAATAAATCGCTTGAAGCGGGAATTTTTCCTAAAGAATTGATATTATCCGTTGTGATACCATTGCATAAAAAAGGTGACAGAAATAATATTAATAACTATAGACCAATTACGTTAATATCAATATTATCAAAATTGTATGAGAAAGTTATGCAAAAAAGACTTTTAGACTTTTTTAACAAGTTTAACATATTAAAACCAGAGCAATATGGTTTTCAAAAAGGTAAATCCACGACACTGGCAACTTTTTCCCATATAAAAATCGTAACCGATTATATAAACAGAAAAATACCAATTTCTGCAGTGTACTTTGATATGAGCAAAGCATTTCATAGTGTTGGTCATGATATTCTCTTAAAAAAAATTGAAGCTTATGGTATAAGAGGGCCAGCTTACTCCTGGATACAAAGCTATTTAAAAGATAGAAAACAATGTGTTGAAGTACAACAAAAAGATAAAAAACGGCAAGACATTTTAAAATATAAATCTTTGTACTTACCAATTAATTACGGAGTGCCACAAGGGAGTGTCTTACGTCCTTTACTGTTTTTAATTTACATAAATGACCTACCAAATTACATCAAACATAATACAATATTATTTGCTGACGACATTTCTATTTTAATACCGAAAATAAATTTTAATGCTAGTAATAAAGAATTTGAAAATGAAATAAATAATACTATTGTAAATGTTGTTAAATGGATAAAAAACAATAATCTAAGCATAAATCTATCCAAAACTAAATTTATGCAATTCTACAATGTTAAAATTAAACCGCAATTACTTGACATTAAGTATAATGGTGAAAAAATTACTGCTACTGAATGTACCACATTTTTAGGTATTAGTTTAGACAAACATTGTAATTGGAAAAATCACATAGATAAAGTTTGTTCTAAAATATTTAAATTTAATTTTGCTCTGCGAAGGCTAACTTCAATCTCGTCAAGAAACACTTCTCTTATAGCATATCATGCGTATGTCGCTGCTGTATTAAGATATGGTCTCATATTATGGGGAAACTCGACTGATGTAAACCGTGCTTTTATAGCGCAAAAACGGTGTATACGAGCAATTTGTGGTGTCGGGCCACTAGTTTCTTGCAAACCACTGTTCAAAGAATTGGGTGTTCTTACGCTACCATCCATGTACATTTTTGAACTTTCAATATTCGTAAAAAAGTATCCTCAGTTTTTTACTAGATTTAAAGATGCAGTAACATATAGTACCAGATACCCAGATAAAATTATTTTACCTTCATTAAAAACTAGCCTGTACTCAAAAAATTGCTATGTGATGGCTATTCAAGTGTTTAATAAAATCCCAAATGAAATAAGGCAATTAGATTATAATCGATTTAGACTTAATTTATTAAAGTGGCTTTTAGAAAAACAGTTTTATTCGGTAAATGAACTGCTAAAAATAAAAGAACGTTGCTATTGACTGTAAAATGCTGTTTCTTATCTGACTGTGTTTTAAACGATTAATATTAAGATTGTAAAATGACGCATGTTTATTTTTACTTAAATTTTTGCATAATATATTGATTGTATAGAATATTATTCTAACCATAAGTTAATTAGTAAATAAGTTTTCATATACCAAAATTGGTGAAATATGTGAATCATTATTATTTTTATAAGAACATCTTTGTACCATATTTCTTGTGAATAAATTTATTTATTTATTTATTTATATTTATTTATATAAAAATCCTACTAAAGTGTATAATCTGTGGGGTTTTTATGGTAATCTTTTTTATCCTGTACACATCGACATATGGTAGAATAAGTTAGACATAGCGCGTAATGCTTTATTTCGACATTAAGCAAATTCAATTGAACTTATTTTATTTCAAATGGTCTAAAATATTATTTAAAAAAATAACTTTCTCATAGTAGGTCGATAACAATACATTTTTGTGAGTCCAGCATGTCCTCTCACATATATTGAGTTTAGTATATCAGAAAATATTGTATTTAATACATCTGTAAAATTAATTAGAACAAGATTAGTCATAATTTTGTTTTTACTTATTGGTAAATACCATATGATATATACATAGATGAAGAGATTCAGAAAATAAAAAGGGGAAAGTTCTAGAATTGCTGTTAGTTGGATTATAAAATTAATTTTAAAAAATCAATACCTTAAAAGTCCATTTAAATAACTCGGTCTTAACATATAAAATTATAGCATTTTCATCAACACAAATATTTCACATGAATGATAAGTCAATTATTAAATTACAATCCACTACAATCATATAGGAAATTTGCTAATTTAATAGACAAATTAATATCTGGTTGTCCAGATATCTTTTATGGGTATACAAAAAAATAAAATGTATCAAAAGAGAATAATTTTTAATCTAAATTAATACTGAAAAATCTTATTCAGATTTCAAGGTATCAAATTACAGGGGGTGCTTATAAAATTAAAATCTTCTCAGTAAATAATGAATGTGATATTGTTTTTTGCTCAGAAAACTACACGGGTTTAAGTAAGACATAATATATTGAACATATTTTAGTTTTTACTTTGGATCATAACGTTTTGTTATAATCCCCATAGCTAAAATTTCTTCTAACACTACAGCTATATAATATATAAACCACATGGGTGGCATATAATAACCACATCAGGTGACATAGCTTTTAAAATTGATTTTGTGAAATATGTTTATTTCTTTTATGCCTTATAAATAATATAATAAAGTAATTCAATTCTCTCGTATGCAAAGAATCCAGGAAAACTAATGACAAAATAAATTGGGAATCAAGTTCCTAAACCTATAAAAAGATTGTTTATAAGATTTTAACCAAAATTAATAGTTTAATATAAGTTCATGCATTTGCTATTAGAAAAAATATAAATGCATAAAATTCATAGGTCAACCTTAAGTTTTATGCACTATTCTCCACAATCTTCAAATGGAATACAGAAGAAGAAATAACCTTCTAGTCTTCATAAGCCTGTTACTAAAACATACGACTACAAAAAATATGACTTAAATTCTTACCCCGGTCAACAACTATTATGTAAGATCTCCTTTGATCTAAACTTACCTTGCTGTGGCAGTGCTGTCAAAGAGGTATTTATGTATGTAAAACATAAAAATAAGCCCTTGTCTGTATATACAATAAGTCTATTATGTAAAGTCGTGGTAGATAAAGTAAGAAATTTACTTATTGTTCTTCCTATTATGATTTGGGTTAAAACTGCGTAGTTAAACAGTTCTTTTCTGGTGTTTATAGGAATATTATTAGAAATGTAATCAAAGCTTAAGTCTAACATAATTTTGTTCAAAAGCTGAATTTCATCAAAAAGAAAAAGCAAAGAAATATACAGTAGTAAGAGAAAATATGAGTATTTTTAACCGATTTCAAGAAGGAGGAGGTGTTCAGTTTGACTGTATGTTTTTTATGTGTGTTGCCTCATAGCTTTTCTCTGGGTGAGCCGATTTTGATGAGTATTTTTATTTGAAAGCTGGTGCTTCAAGTGTGATCTCATGTAGATTTAATCGGGATCTGACTAGTGGTCTTTGAGTTGTCCTTAATAATGCGTATTTGATTAACTTTGAATACATTGATGATCTTCTTATTTTATTTATATTGAAGTCGGTTGTGCAAAGTTTTTAATTTTGCCACTTATATCAGTTACCTCATAATATCACTTTTATGTCACTTAAACTGTATGAAATTTATATATAGTTGCCTCATAGCTTTTTTCTGGGTGAGCCGATTTTGATGAGTCTTTATTTTTATTTGAAAGCTGGTGCTTCAAGTGTGATCTCATGTAGATATAATCGGGATCTGACTAGTGGTCCTTGAGTTGTCCTTAATAATGCGTATTTGATTAACTTTTAATACATTGATGATCTTCTTATTTTACTCGTATTTGTATTGAAGTCGGTTGTGCAAAGTTTTTAATTTTGCCACTTATATCAGTTACCTCATAATATCACTTTTATGTCACTCAAACTGTATGAAATTTAGTAAATTAGTTGTTAATTATGAAAACTGCTTAATATCCCTGCAATAAATCAAACAGCTAGTTAGATAAAGTATTTTCACAAGAAAATACATTACTTTTTACTCCACGTAGTACCAGGCATTCATCCCCTTCTCATCCTAGAAGAAGTGGTATTGAGGATATTGTTATTATAAGTATTAGAAAGACAACAATCTTACATCCAAAACTTGTTCCGTTTATTATAAGAGGCTATTATTAATTAAGAGCATTTGAAAATTATAAAATAAATAAACAATTCATAATGGGAAATCATATTATCTATGTATATATATATATAGTACCCGGTTGACCGAGCTTTGCTCGGTATTTTTCGCTCGGTTTTTTTAATTCGTGTGTTTTGGAAATTATAATTGGATACAAATCACATACTGATGAAATACGAATAATATTTTTTGATCTTAGCGACACAATAGAAAGACCTGGTTATTTGAATAAAAAACCATGAGAGCAATTAGTTCAATTTAAATTTTCGTGTTTTTGGAAAATACTATAAAAAGAGCTCGAAAACATATATTTTCTCAAAAAGGAAAGGAACTTAAAAAAAAATTAAAAAAAGTCGGTCAGTCTGGGCTCGAACCATGGCATTACGATTTTGAGACCGCCCAATATACCAATTAAGCTATTTGTAATCATTAATAAACTGTCAAAATTTACCTTCTTATTCTAACGATATTGTAGCAGTTTTTCATTGCTTAAAAACACGGACAAAAAGACATTTTATAAAAATAAATCCTAGCTAGATCGATTTATTGCCCCCGAAACTCCCTGCACACAAAATTTTATGAAAATCGTTGGAGCCGTTTCCGAGATTCCGATTATATATATATTTATATACAAGAATTGCTCGTTTGAAGGTATAGGATATATATATATATATATATATATATATATATATATATATATATATATATATATATATATATATATATATGTATATATATATATATATATATATATATATATGTATATATATATTTTTTATTATTTTTTATTTTTTTAAAAAATATATATGTTATGCTTATTGTTTATTTTGTTGTAAATTGTTTAATTTATGACAGTAAATTATTAAAATGAAGCAATTAAATCTTTAAACATTTAATAACGTTTCCATCGATATATGATTTTAATATACTTACTGAGTGTATATATGTATAATTATTGTATACTTACTTAGTACTTCAGAAAGTGCTCGACAGATGCGCTATATTGGCCAAAATGACCCCGACATTTGAGTGGTTAAAATTATAAAGACGTTTTCTTGGTCAGTTTTATTCTATTTGAATTTTTCGGTGTATAAAATTCACCTAGAAGTTGGCAAGGATATAATATCAAAGTGTGTTAAGTTGTAGAGTGACAATTTTCTTCACATTGAAAAGTATAAATTAAATAAATAATAATTCATCAAATAATTATAAATAATAATAATGCGCTGCCACATAGAGAGCAACAAGGGTCCACTGCGGGCAGTAAAAAATTTAGTCGCCTCAATCCGCCTAAAATTTTTAATCCCGGGGTCATTGGGTTACGATTTTGGGATCAAATTTTGCATCTTAATTTTAAAAGTTCGCCTAGTTAAGTGATGTCATTCTAAATCCAATACGGTGGACCGACCAAGATGGCGGACTAGTTATTTTTTATAGACTACCATAATATAGATATTATATGAAAGGGTTTTCCGGGATAAATACAAAAAAATAAAATGAAGTCACTCTAAATCCAATATAGTGGATCTCAATAGTTGGTGGACTGTGTTTTTTATTTACTCATATGGATTCATATGGAAGGACCAGCTCTTCGAGAAGATGGTGTACTATTGCCCGGCTAAACGATAATACTAAGCGAGGTCGAGTCTTAACTAATATCGACCTACACCGCCAAGGTTTCACGAAAAAAAGATGGCCGCTATACCAATTTCAAAGAGTTTTAACTCGACAAAGGTTAGGGATAGTGTAGTGGTGCTCGAACAAAAGTTATAGGGAACAACAAGGGTATCAGACTTAGAAACATGACCAGCAATACCTAAAAGATAAAAAAATGGATGAATAGTAAAAAAAAAACATTCTTAAAAACAAGCTTTTATTAAATGCTCTAAAAAGAAGAAAATAAAAATGAAACCCATCAATTTATTACTTTACGCAATTTATATCATAAAAAGGCTTATCGCGAGATTTACCTCTGTACTTACATAAACAAGAACCAATATGTAACTTGATATTGATGTATGTAGGTAATTCGAAGAAAACAATTATGTTTTTTATTAAAAAGGTTAATTTTGCGACAAGCCCGCCCACAACAATCCGCCCCGGCTTCGCACGGGTGATTTCTAGTTTCGACAACAGCGCCACCTGCCGGGTGCAACTGAGTTTTTTAAAAACCATCCAGGAACACACAAAAAAAAACCAACAGCTTAATTTTATTATTTATTATGAAGGCGATGAAGCTTCTAATCTTGCATTTAAAGAAATTGGAAATTTTTCATCGTATATTTTTTCAAGCTTTAAAATTATAAAGACGTTTTCTTGGTCAGTTTTATGCCAGTTGAATTTTTCAGTGTATAAAATTCATTTAGAAGTTGGCAAGGATATAATATCAAAGTGTCTTAAGTTGTAGAGTGACAATTTTCCTCACATTCTTTTGTTAGCTTTGGTAACGTTTTTATGATAAGATCGGAGGAAGTTTTCGTAGTTATACAAAGGCATGGAACAAAGACGATACGATAGAAAGAGATGATTCGATACGTTAGAAGACTAGAAAATCTTTTCCAAGTATGTTTATAATATCATCTCTGTAAAAATAGTGGGTTAATGTGATTTTATTTACTAATTACTAAAGGGCCCATTTTAAAATAGATGATTATATTGAAGACAGGGGTGTATGACAATAACTTTTTTCTTCATTTATATTAACAAGCCGCCTTGATACTGATATATTGATAAAATTGACATTTAATATTACCATAAAATTGACATTGTAAACGAAATTAATATGGCATTAAATAAAAAATCATAAACACGCTCGGGAACTCTTGTTTTTCGAACCGACATAGATTTTGTCATTCATAAGAAGTTCAGAGGAAAAGTTTTAAATTTGACTTTGAATATTCATTACAATTATTTTTGTTTACACATTTTGTAAATATTCTCTGTTACAAAATTTTACTAAAGAAAGTTTTTAATTAGTGAAGCTAAGATCGTGACATAATGCTTAATTATAAAAAATAAACACATTTTGGGGAAACTGTGTGTTTGAATACAAATTCGCGATTTCCTTTAGAAAACATGCTGTAAAAAATTAAGTGTATCAGTTTTATAGCTGTCTTTTAAATTAAAAGCTTAAAAATCTTAAAATTTTATACTCAATAAAATTTATTAAGTTATTTTATTTCAAAAAATCTTTAATAGTAGTAATACCCGAATTGAGAGCTATAAAATAAGTACAAGAAAATCTCACATCATACCTAATAAATAATAATAATTAAAACGTTAATCTATTAACGAAAGTTGTGCGTAAAGAACTTTCAGGCTTCGTTTGATGTTTACTATATTATAATTCTCTCATCCTTCCTTCCTTATTTGTCATTCCTAATAAGGAAGGAAGCGTCTTTCGCGTGTCTTAACACGTGTTGGCAGATTTGATATGAAAGTAATGCCTTCCTTTCCAGATGCTGCTTTATATCGCCATTTTTGATAAAATATTACGGTGTCTGTTCTGCACCGGACAGGTATTTGATTGTTCAAATAAATTTGGTTCCAGGTCAGTGTTTATTCATGTAACAGAATAAATGTGTATTTACCAATATACTAGGGCGTTGAGTGTATTTTTGTCATCGGGTTAATATACTATTAATGTGTAAAATGAAAAATGTTATTTACTTAACAAGACAATCTAAGGGAATAACTACTACCGTTACCGTAACAGTTACACATAGGCCACATACACATAGGCCTCCCTCATAGATTGCCTCACAGGTGTGTGTGTGTGTGTGGGGGGGGGGGGGGGGGGGGTATTTGTCATAATTGTTATACTTGGTAAGTGGGTTGGCAACCGCAGTTTATTTAACTGCCACACTCTGAGAATTATTAACTTATTTTTTATGAAAGATTTTAGAAAGAGGTTGCGGTTCATTGATTGACTTTTAAGTAACCTTGCGGTGGTGGTGTAAGAAAATCCACTACCTCATATCATCCCGTTGGTGACATAAGAAGCGACAGAGGCGTACAAAAAAAGAGAGAGGCGACAACGTCTTCCTGATAACAACAAGAAAAAAATGTAGCTATCTGATGTAAAAAGTTATGCCTACCACGACTACTGAGCGTGGCATGTGTGGAAAATATGGGGGACATTTGTCATTTGCATTTGATTATCGGGCAATATATTTGGGGGCCTATGTTTACCAATGAACTTTGTACTGTGAACTGTAATGATTAAGATAATTGATAGAATCAGGCGTTACTTTGCGGAAATCCATTATAATAAAAAATAAAAATATAAATTCGCTATCTTAGCTATCCGCTATCTTAGCGGTCAGCCGCCGTAGAATCTACATTACCTGAAGATGCCTCGTGTAGAGGCGAAACACGTGTCGTATTATCGTCGATGGTGTGTCTTACCTGGAATAGTGGTGTAGGGAATAGTGGTGCTGGGAGTAGTGGTGACGGAGTTAGTGCATGCAATTGAGGGAGGGCGGAAGGTTCTCTTCAATCCAGGTAAGACACATTATTGTATTTATTTAGCGGAAGGTTGCGAAGAAATTTATATTAATAGTATATGTCATGAAATAAAGCTGTGGTAGCTAGGAGATAAACGCTCACTGTAAATTTTGTTGTAAATGTTGTTGTAAATTGGGTTGTGTTCGGTTCCCGCCAGCTCCAATGAAATTGTTTATTGGAATGTGCTCAGTAGTAGAGGAAAACATTGTAAGGAAACCTGCTAGTACCAGATTTTTTTTAATCCTGTCAAGTTTACCAATATGCAGTGGAGTTACGCGGCAGATAGAAAATTGTTTAAAAATTACTTCACTTTCATTAAGTAAAATTAAAATATAAGTTTGTAATCGCTAGGTATATTTCGGTTTTCTTTCACAAATATGAAAAGAAATAAATATTTTCCATTTAAGGATTTTCGGATTTTATCCTTGTTTCTTGCCAAGTTTCAACTATTTCCAAAGCAAGTATGCAAATGGCATAACAGAGTGAAGTTAATTTTTTACTGCATTTAAAAAAGCTCCTCTCACATTGCTGTCTCATTTCTTACTAAGAATTAACTACTACTACGTTTAAGATGGTAAGTATATAGCCAATTTATTTTGATGCATTTCTTTACTCTATTTGAATATTCTATTCAAAAATCAATTTCAATTGCTTTGTACATCAGATTATTCATTTAGATAAAATTGTAGCGTACAATATTTATTAATACAATAAAAGAAAATTAAAAACTATTATAATTTAATCATACAATCCTACTCCTTGCCAAGATCTCTGGCTGCGTTTCCTCGTTGAACGCTATACTTAGTCTTTGAGCGAAAAAGGACCATCCCTCTTATCAACAAAGCTAAGACATGTCGCAGATACATTTGCTTTAAGAAATTTACCACACTTGGAGTCAAAGAATACTAAGGATCTGCAGTTTCTACAGAAAATGGTATAAATATGAAGCCATTTCTCAGATACTTGCGCCACTCACATTTGCTTTTGAAGTATGAAAAATTTAAATAAAACAACAGTGGACCTTGAAATTTTAAGGCAAGCACTATTTTCTTTAGAAAATAGAGCTTTACTTAAAATATTTTCCTGGTAGCAAACAAAGAAGCTTTCTAAAATTTTATTTACGAGCTTGTTGAATTTTATCCTCGCCCGCACTATTGACAGTGTTTTTCATTAAATTATTGATCTACCACATTCTCGGTTATAAAGGAATTGAGAGAAATTAAAAAAATTATATGAAAGAGACCGACACAGTTTCTCATATATTTAGCTTGGATGTTAAAGCATGATATGAGTATTATTTGAAAGTTAATCTAATAACATATCACTAATGTAAATTTGGTAGATTAATTATTATACCTAGGGGTGGAGAAATAAGAGATTAAGTAAAATAAATATGAGGTTAATAGCTATGAACTAGCACTCTGATCATGTGTAGTTTAGAATTTATTTATATTATATCTAAATGGACATTTTAAATGCCTCCTATAAAAATGTCATTTGGAGTTAAACATTAATAACAAATAAATGAAAACACCAAAACGCAAATGCATGTTACGAATCGAATTTTCGCATCTAGTAACACCTAAAGCCATTCGGTAGAATCCACTAGTTAGTCAGTGCTAAAGTCTGTCAAAACATTAACAATTTAAAGTATTTCAGTTTCAGCACTGGAAAATAGAACTTGCATGAAGATGATGTTGTTGCATTACCACCGGTAAAAAAAGACTTGCGATTAATGCAACAACTCTTATTACATTTATGAAAGAAAATCAAAATATCTGTTTTGTTTGAAATCGTTACATTTTTATCTTCGTTACAGTAAACAATTTTTTTTAATGTCTTAAAGATTCAGATTAAGCTACACTAATCTCACGAATGGATTATTCTGCGTTTATATTAAAGCTTTACCTCCATGATTGTGTCATCGCATAAATGAATAGCATAGCTTAGTTTGTAATTTATTATTTTTGCCCCAACCTTTACGGCTATAATTTATTAAGACGTCCTTAATGTGCGAGATTATCTGACCTACCGTTCGTTATAGCTCTCGTAAAATAAGAAACCTATGCAAACACTATTTTCACAAACTAAAATAAATATATAAAAAAATAATCCTTTAATGTGCTATGAAGAACTCCTACACGAGGATATAGCTCTCACCCAGATTGGTATATATTGTTGAAACTGGCAAATGGGGAAGTTGGTGGATAAACGCAGTATCAGATGACTATTACTCGCTATTAAGTTAAAGGTATGATTGTTTTGCGGTACTTGAATATGGGAACCAATACATATTGATTTCTGGTATTTCTCTTAGCCGACCTTTACGATACCGACGGGATAAAATAAGTTTAGTGAAACTTTAGGGAAGGATATTTGATAAAAACATCTTAAAGCAATTAGACTACGTAGTTAAACGGTCAACACGCTTAACTGTTAGGCTATGATACTAGGTAGTAGTTCTAGATAGAGACAACATAAGTAAAAGCTATAATTATTTAAAGAAATCTATCAAAAATCTATGAAAACTTAGGTTATACAGCGTTCCTAATATTTTTAAAAAATAGTCGCAACATAACTAAACTTAATACGTAGTCGACTTAAAACTTTCTCATACATTTTCTAAGACAGATATTCAGAAAATGTGCAAGAGAAGTTAGCGCTAGACACACAAATTTAGTACTCAAGTTTACAGTAAAAATTCAGAACAAACACGCATAATTAAACTAAATTGCAGAATATATTACCCAGAGCAAATTTGACGCCAGTCCAAGCGTTGCGGACATAATGGAAGAATCGGCGGTAGAGTGGGCGATGGCGATGGCGTCTCACGGGCGCTTCCGCGTCGGGCGCAGACGAGGGCTCGGGCTCGGCCTCCCCGCCCACGCCCGCTCGACCCTCCACCGACGACGCCGTGGCGTTGCACACCCAGCTTTACACAAAATGCTTCCTCTACCTTAATGAAACCGCGCCACTATCACATACACCGCATCACACTTCATAACTGCTGCGCACTTGAATTATCGACCATTTATGGGTTTTATAATCACATACACTTTTAGTTACACTATCATTTAAAGCAATAATAATTGAACATCACTTGTTGGTGGAGAATAGTCATTTATTATTTCACGAGATTAATTATGTTACACAAGATAACTGCTACGTTTTATCTTTACTAGATGATTGCTGGTTACGTTAATTATCAGAGTAATTACGTCTTACAGCTGCTTTCGTTCAGTTATTTATTATTCATGAGATGCACAAAATTAGTTGATATGAATTTAAAATTTACGGACAAATGCAAACACTTCAGTTCGATGTTCGATCGGGTAAATGTTTTACCGATTTTTATAACACACAAAGCAAAATGCAAAGCGATAGAATGGTGCAGAGCCGGAAATCTGTGGACAAAGAAACATTTTTGTTAGTTTCGTTAAGAGAAAGAAGAAATTGTAGGTCAAGAAAAAGTTTAGCAATGAGTTAGTTATTTAGAGGTAATTTAGCCGACTTTTGTGAAAAAGCTTTTTTGCGAAAATGTTTGTATTTTGGCTAAAGCTGATTTCGGTCGGATGAACAGTTTTGTCATGGGCTTGCTGTTTACTTATATGTCGGTCTCACGATACGCTACGTACATTTCTATCTTTGACTCGTATGTCACAATGTAGTTGCCGGCCAAAGTTAACTGTTGTAAAACGGGCGACGACGACGTACTAAAAACAGCAGAACGTCCATTAAATATGTTATGACCTAGATTAATCGGATCCCACTAATGTGAATAGTAATATGGAAAAACATAACTGTATACATGTATGGGTCTCACCTACTGTCAACAAGCACTATTGTGCCAATTTCTCTCAGTTCTTTTAACATATTTATGGGAAGATTTAAACAACCGAGTGTTTCTGTTTTCACGGAGTACATTTGCATAATGGTTTTGTACGTATAGTTACGGTACTATATTAAATCCTTCATAAGTTCCTTCAAGAAAAGAGCTTACTCCTTTCTAAAGGGCCGGCAATGCACCCGCAATTCTCCTGGTGTTGCGGTTGATCATGGGCGGCGGTAGTCACTTAACATCAGGTGAGCCGCATGCTCGTTTGCCCCCTCTTCTATAAAAAAAAAGTATTACCACTCCCCTGTTAAAGAAAGTTGTTACAGTAGACCGCAACTCAGAATACCAATCCAATAATTTTAGATTTATTTCATCGTCATCATCATCATTACAGCCCTTTACAAGTCCACTGCTGAACATAGGCCTCTCCCAAGGAATGCCACAAAGCACGGTCTTGAGCCACCTGCATCCATCGACTTCCTGTATGTCTTACCAGGTCGTCATTCTACTTAGTGGGGGTCGCCCTATACTACGCCTACCGGTACGAGGCTACCACTCGATAACCTTTCTTTCCCATCGGTTGTCGATTTTTTGACCCATATGGCCGGTCCATAAACACTTCAGTTTACTGATCCATTGGGCTATGACCGTTTGTCTGGTTCTTCTGAGGATCCTCATTTTGAAGCCTATCATGCAGTTAAACTCCGAGCATAGCCCTCTGCACAGCTCGCTGAGTGGCTTTGAGCTTCCATACACAGCATTATCTGTGAAAGACCACATCCCTTCAGATCCATATGCCATCACTGGCAAAACGTACCGATAAAAATATTATAGCACTTAAACAAAACTTGAAATCTTCCCATATAGTCAACGTAATCAGATTATTCTGGCATATAGAGAAAAACAATACGTTAAAATATCAATTGTATCTCTGGATCATTCCACCAAAACAAGCTTATGAATAAGAACCATGTTATAACAACTTAGCCATTAGCTTCTTAAGACAATACTAAAGTTCTCTAAGCAAATTTGGGAAGTTAAATTCGGGCATAGTTAGTCATGAATAAAGACGTAGCGTTTGTTAGCTATTTGCTCAGTATTTGCATCAGAATTAAATTCAGCGAGAGGCTCATGCAAATGACTTACGTAGTTCGCCGCCTCAAAACGGCGCACGTAATTTTGATTCGTGCTTACAAGTGGTTCATTCCATTGCTACGATAGTAAGTGATATTTATTTGGATATTAAACAAGAAGTTTTATACGTCCTTTTTATTTGATATATAATTAATATTGATTATGAATAAATACATAATATATTTTAAAAGCTGTACCCTGTACTGGAATTTTCTCCCGTATCGTGGAGGCAGTTTAGGAACACAAATTACAAGAAAAAACGGCCACAACCGGTAAAATTATTCATAGGCCATAAAAATTGACTTCTTCCGTGTGGGATTCGAATCTTAACTTCTCAACCCACTAGCGGTTTCATGAGACCGCGGCCATATTCCGTCAAATCCCTAGCGGTCTCATGAGGTCACACCCACTCACATCACTTTAACCCATACAAACATATAGATATATATATATATATATATATATATATATATATATATATATATATATATATATATATACATATATATAGAGGCTACTTTTCTATGAAGATGTTTGGCATTATATAATCAATATGAAATTCTCTATCTAGTGTAATGAAAAAAACTGTTATCCTATGAATATTTATTTATAATCTAAGTTCATTTCGTACACCATTTTCGCGTGAATGTTATTGTGTTGATTTTTGGATATTTTTAGTGTTTTATTAGTGTTTTTTATAGTGTTTTTTTATAAAATTGTAATTAAAGTTTTTGCGTGAATATAATTTATCTTTTTACGTAAATAATTTCGAGAAATATGTATTGAAATAATTGTGATTTTCACGCTGCCGACATTTGCTTGATATGTTTTTTTTATAGGATAGGATGACAAACGAGCACAAAGTCCACCTGATGGTAAGTGGTTGCTGTGGCCCATAGACATCTACATCTATCCTCAATTAGGAATCAAAATGCAGATGCGTTGTCATCCGTGAGGACTTATGTGAGGTATTCTGTGAGAGCGTGGTCCTTCCCCGGTCGAGCCGACCCATTCGTGCTACAACTATACTACTAATATAACTGCAGCATGGCTCTACCACGTAAAAATTATCATAATGCAATAAAATCTTTTTGTAATGAAGTAAAACCTGACTTTTGTTTAGACCACAAGATAGAAAATTTTATATAGATTTTATAATGCTAAACTTCTTCATGGAAAAGTAGTCTCTAAATATAAATTTTAATGGTTTTAAGAGCTGCGGGTGGGTGCGGTTGCATGCGACCTCTCGGGATTTACCGGACGCATGCGACTGCATGAGATTTTATGGCGCTTGAAGGGAAATATTTAATATGTTTTAATTGTACGTTTTTAATCCCTTGTTAGGCTATAAATTTAATTTTGTTGTAGTTATCGTGATATTTACTGTTTTTACTGTCCGCGGTAACTAACAATCCTATTGAGGTTTTTCCGGAGAAAACATTGAAAGGGCGCTGGTAGCTCATGAGCTGTAAGTAGTGCTTGACGTAAACATCGCAGTACACGATCAGCCTGATAACCAAGTGCAAATTTTAAGTACCTTACTACGTGCTCAGTGTTTTTTATAGCATAAGGGTGACAACGAGCACACAGTAATGGTGACCCCAATGGTAAGTAGATGCTGTTGCCCATAGATATTCACATTTATCCCCAATTAAGAATCAAAATGCAGATGTGTTGTCACCCCAGAAGGTTAAGATGAAATTCTTCGATTCCAGTAAAAAGGGTCTCCGCGCTCTACGCTCGTTATACGAAATACGTCAACATTAAGCTGCTATTTTGCGCTGGTATTCTGTGAGATCGTGGTCCTACCCCGGTCGAGTCAACTCATTCGTGCCACAATCATAATACAGCTGCAGCGTGGCTGTACCATGTACAATGTAAATGACGACTTTCAAGCGTTTAAGGATAATGTTTGGCAAATCATGTCACTACTACACCAGAAGATCAATGAGGTTAGTCAAACTGTTGACAATATTTAGATGCGGCATCGGAGAAAATATTTGCTGCTAAATGGAGTTCCGGAATCATCTGATGAAAACATCTTAAATAAAGTTGTAACTGTCCTGCAGGATAAGCTTCAACCACAGGAATTTTCTTCAAGCTCCATTACGGCTTGCCATCGTCTAGGTGCAGTATCGGAAGCTCGTGTAAGACCAGTTCTGATTCGGTTTAGTGATCAGTCCATTAAGTCAACCATTTGGGCCAAAAAGACTATGTTAAAAGGCACTTCATATGTGCTGTCCGAGTTTCTTACACGTCAGCGTCAAGGCTTATTCATTGCTGCACGTAAGCACTTTGGTATTAGACAAGTTTGGTCACTCGATGGTAATATACACGTCAAGTTGCCTAGTGGTAAGCGCCATCGGCTGACGGACACCAAGGACCTCGATGAGCTCATTACACAGTATGAACTGCCTGCTGTATCGGATCGATCATCTGATTCTACGATGAAGAAAGTGTCACCAAATGTTAACAATGGTAGTGCACCAAAGTCGACGGTGAGGTCCAAGCGCATAATTCGCAACAAATAACTCTCACCGACTTCGCGTTATTCTCATGTTGGATTTAATTTGTAAGCCGTCATGTATATTTGTTATTTGTCTTATTATTATTGATAACAACTGGGTATATTTGCTACGATACTGTAATAATGGTAGTATAATAACTTTTGTTTTGTTTTGTTTACCTACATATTAAGTAATATTTTTTTTTATTAACTGGCTTTATGGCTCTGGGTTCTAGCCTTTCTAAGCCTAAGTAACATTTTGCTGAACTAAGACCATAGATAACATATTATAACTATAGTATAATAACAGACATTTTAACAGATGTCAGATGACATAGACAGATGGTTATGTTGTTGGTTTCGGTTGCATGGCCTTTTGCCATACTAATTACATTAGCATTACTATTGACAGACTATGTACACAAGTTATATTTGATTCAACTTTATTTTAGTTATATGTAATAATCTATCCTAATTACTCATTACTTTGTTTTTTATTATATTTTCTTTAGTTATTTACTTTTAAATGCCTCGGTCGTTTATTGATTTTCTTTTTCTTTTTCTATTTTGTTTTCTTTTACTTTCCTGGTGTTATTTTTAAGATTGTAAAAAGTTAGCCGGAGGGTGATGTATGGAGATATACATCTATATTTAGTCATTTTTTGTTATATTCAGTTATATTTATTTGATATAATTTTATTATTTTAAATACTTATTTATATTCAGTATTATTTTATTATATAATATTATTTATTTTATTATTTTAAGTAATTTTGTTTAATGTCAGATGATGAATCTTTTTATTCCACTTGCAACAGCTCCTCTTCCCTTTCACTTGTTGATGCTTCGGATGAGCCCGCTACGTACGCTGATATACGACGAATCTCAAAAATTGTTAAACTGTTTTCACATTTGCCATTTAAATGCACAAAGTATTCCTCAACATCATACGGAGCTCCTGGATACTTTCTCTTCTAATGCAGTTCATGCTATACTCATATCCGAAAGCTGGCTCAAGTCTGAACTCTCTTCCACGTCTTATAGTCTTCCAGGTTATATTTTACTCCGTAATGACCGCACTGGTAAAAGAGGCGGAGGTGTTGCTATCTATCTGCGTAGTAATTTACCTTATAAAATATTAAACACATCTCCTGCTCTATATTCCGCTTCAATGGAATACATTTTTGTTGAAGTTAATGTCAAGAGTGTTAAAGAGTTTCTTGGAGTTGTCTACTGTCCACCTCAAGTGGACTATTTCTCCGATTTGGAAGTATATTTATTGCCTTACAGTTCTGCCTATACACATCGCATTATCATGGGAGACTTTAACATCGACCTATCTGGGGTTTCTCTTAAATCTTCGAAACTGAGGTCGACCATGTTGTCGCATAATTTCAATATTTTGCCTCTAAATGCAACACATCACAACTTTCATTCTGCTGACACCTGGATTGACCTTATTGCCGTCTCCTCCGTTGATCACGTCAATTATAGACAATTCCCTGCTTCTGGATTTTCACGGCATGACCTTCTTTATCTGTCATATAAATTAAAGTCCCCCAAGCCTTTACCTGTGTCCATCTCTATTCGTACTCTTGCTAGAATAGATATGGACAAGCTTAAATATGATGCAGATGCTTTTTACTGGTCATCTGTATATACTGCTTCCACAGTTGACGAAAAAGTCGACTTCTTTAACAGCAACATATTAGGACTGTATAATAAACATGCTACTAAGCGTGTTGTTTGACTGAAGCGTCCTCCTGTTCAATGGGTCACGGTTGGGGTAAGATTGGCTATGGCTAAACGCGATAGAACTTTCCGCGCTTTCAAGAAGAATCGCACTGAGGTAAAGTGGCAAGCATATAAAGCTGCAAGAAATCGATGCAATCAGATGGTGAGAGCTGCTAAACGCCGATATATTCACGAACAGCTACTTAATTCATCTTCGGCTGATATATGGAAGTTTCTGAATACGCTTGGATATGGAAAATCGCAATTTGACTATAATAGCGTCACCTTTTCTCCTGACGATTTTAATCGTCATTTTCTGTCTTCTCAAATAGTTTCTGATGATTCTAGAACTAATGCCATCTCTTTTATATCTTCCATGCCTCCTTATTTTCATGAAACTTTCACTTTTACTCCTGTAGACGAAGACGAGGTACGCAAAGCACTTTCCTCTATTAAATCGAAAGCCATTGGACGTGATGACGTGAGTAGGGTAATGGTTTTGCACGTGCTGGATTCTGTTTTACCCGTGATAACTCATATAATTAACTTTTCGCTGATGAATGGTGCTTTTCCAACTCTCTGGCGTAAAGCCTTTATTATTCCCATCCCGAAAGCTATTGAATGCAGCTTTTTATCTAATTTCAGACCAATTTCTATTCTGCCTTTTCTTTCTAAGGTTCTGGAAGCTGTCGCTCATAAACAGATTTCTGCTTTTGTTTTCTCAGTGAATATTCTTTCCCCTTATCAGGCTGGTTTCCGCCCGGGTCATTCTACTACTACTGCTCTTCTCAAGGTTATGGAAGATATTCGTGAGGGGATGGAAAAATCGAAATTAACCGTTCTCATCTTAATTGATTTTTCTAATGCATTTAATTCTGTCGATCATGGTATCCTGTTAGCTCTTCTTTCTCATTTGAATATCTCGTCTTCAGCTCAGGAATGGTTCTCAACATATCTTCGGGGGCGCCAACAGGCTGTGCGTACTGGTCATATACTATCTGACTGGCGTGATGTGTCAATTGGCGTCCCTCAAGGCGGTATTATCTCTCCTCTTCTGTTTTCCATTTTTATAAATCTCATCACACTAAATCTCAAGAGCTCTTACCATTTGTATGCTGATGATCTGCAGTTATATGCGCAAGTGGAGCCTTCAAATATCCTAAGTGCTATTTCTCTGTTAAATGATGATTTAAAATATATCTCAGAATGGTCTACTGTGTATGGCATAAACGTGAACCCGTCTAAATGCCAAACGATAATCTTAGGTAGCTCAAGATTATTATCTAAACTGGATATTGCCACCCTACCATCAATTATGTTTTATAATAATGTCATACCATTCTCTACTAGCGTAAAGAACCTTGGTCTGTACATCGATGGTTGCTTAACATGGAACAAACATATATAGGAGGTGAGTCGCAAAACTATTGGAACTTTGCGATCTCTATATCGATTTAAAAACTTTCTTCCCACCAATACCAAGATTTTACTTGTCCAATCACTAATTGTACCGATTATTGATTATGTCGATGTGTGTTGCTCAGACCTGTCTCAACTTCATCTTAATACATTGGATCGTCTGCTTAACAACTGCATCAGATACATTTATGGTCTTCGTAAATACGACCATGTATCTTCCTTTCGTACACAGTTAAACTGGTTGCCTATCCGTCAGCGCAGATATATTAGAATACTCTGCACCCTTTTCTCAATTTTGAACGATCCATGTGCTCCCGAGTATCTGAAATCTAAATTTCAATACATGGGAGATTCTCATAATTTTTCTCTCCGTTCCTCGGCCAATCTTAAGTTACTCACTCCTTTACACCGTACTGGTTATTTATCTCACTCTTTCGCCCTCGTGGCCATCAGACTCTGGAACGACATCCCTCTTGACATTATAAAAGCTCCCAACAAATTCTTCTTTAAAAATCAAGTCCGTAAGTATATGATTAAATCGTTGCAAGTTTGAATTGACTAAGCTCTCTTTTTCGTATATATTTCATATTTGTTCTGACATATATATATATATATATATATATATATATATATATATATATGTATTTGTGAGTATACAGTGTATGTATATATGTATGTATATATATTCTATTATATATTATATATGTATATATATATATGTATATAATATCTATGTATTGTTTATTATATATATTATTATTTCTTTTATCCTCTCTATTTGATTATTGCTGCACCGCCTCCATAATGTCTATCTCTGTTTAGCCTAATGGTTGACTGGGAGAGAATGCCCTATGGCATTAAGTCCGCCATATGTACTTTTTTGTGCATGAAAGTATAAATAAATAAATGTGCCTAAAATGTACCTTATTTCAAACAAAGCACTTTCTCTCTTCATTTCAAGACAATAACTCGAAAGAGGAGCTGATAAATACATTGAAGCCTGTAATAATATTCTCTGTTACAGGTACACTAGAATGGGCGCACAATTATTTAGCAGCAGAAATTAGTTGTGATAGTACTACTGCTTGTGATACAATTTATTTATTTTATAATATTCTCAATCGATATTGCAAAAGCTGTATTATATTTTTCTTAATAATTTCTTGTTTTGCATGCGAACACGCTCCGGGAAGACCGCAGTTTGTGATCATATACTAGATGGCCCCCGCCATTACATCAGATTTGATAGACCACAAATCCTCGCGAAAGAGGTGATGTGAGGCTATTGAAATTAAAAAAAAACATCCCAATTTCAATAGGGAAGGAGCAAGGAAACTACCACTTGTTTGGGATCCTGTAATTAATAAAATAAAAACTAAGCCCAAGCATACCACTTCAAGACTTAAAGACACAGTAAGGTCGTTCGGCGTAGATGGGACCAAAAGTAATAATTAAAAAGCTGAAGGTACTCCGGGTTAACTAGTTCTTACGGATCGGATCGGTACGTCAAGCTCAGTCCCCAGTGACCATGGGTGTTGGAAAGCACCCGAAACGTCGGGTGATAAAATCCAGTAAATTAAGCGCGATAAAATCCGTTAAAATAGTAGTTTCATAATTTTTATTAATATTTTAAAATTGAAAATTAATAAATTTATAATATCAAATTAAAAAAAATATCTTAAGAATAATGAAATTTGGTAAAAATAAAAGACAAAAACTGTCTTTACAGGTTTTGTTATGATTCTCATAAAGTATTAAAACAGAGAATAAATCTATTTCCAGGTATAGCCTCATATAAATTACGTTGCGGCTCGAAGATCTCACTTCACTATGAGAGCTTGTCGCAGTTTTATATAAGAGGGGACAATGGACCCATGGAGAGTGCCATACAAACATGAACAATAGTATCTAGTACTATTATTTTATGGGATTATAGACCTTATATTGAGGTTACATAGGTGTTTCTTAGTAGAAAAACTTCCTTAGTATATTTAATAGACCATACGTCACTGTCACAACGAAGTGCGGTAGGAACGAAAGGATGTCCCGCAATATAGCGAGATGAGCATTTGATGACCGCTTAATAAATAAGACGTAAAGTATTTTAAAAGAACAAGAACAAAAGAAATTGAAACATTTTTTGTAAACTATATTATTCTAGACCGTTTTAACAAAATTGTCACTTATTTTTATTTTATTTTTATTTTCAACTATAATTTGTCGCTGAACTTACTTTGTAAATATTATTTGTGGCTTCCACATTTCGAAATAGATAATACAAACTAACATATTTTATGGTCTTAGCACGAATGGCCCAGCTCGACCAGGGTAAGATCAGGCTCTCAAAGAATACCAGTGTAAAATAGCAGCGTAATGCTAAATGTTTCGTATGGTGAGTGTAGATAACTGAAGACCCTTTTTTCTGAAATTGAAGCATTTTATCTTAGTCTTAGGGGTAACAACGCATCTGCGTTTTGATTCTTAATCGAGGATAAATGTGAATGTCTATGGGCCACAGCATCCACTTACCGTCAGGTGGGCTGTGTGCTCGCTTGTTACCCTAATTCTATAAAAATTACCATAGTATTATACCATGTAGTATTTTTTGTGATGATAGGCTTTCGCGGATGCACTGCTATTAAGCGACAGAAACAGTTAAGTGTCACCTACCCGTACATAATATTTTGGTTACCGTAGTTAGTTATGTATACTTTAGTTCGATAGTAGCTTAACGATTTAAGGTACTGAATTCGAACTCAAGAAGTCGTGAATCATTCATTTTTTTAAAGAATAAGTCTGACAAACGAGCACACTGTCCTCTTGATGGTATATAGATTCTGTGGCCCGTAGAAATCCACATTTATCTTCGATAAAGAATTAAAATGCAGGTGCGTTGTCACCCTTGACGACTAAGATGGAACGCCTCGTTTCCAGTAAAAAGTCTCCAGTTTTCTACACTCCCCAAACGAAACATATCAGCATTAAGCTGCTATTTAAGAATGATCTTCTCTGTGGGAACGTGTTCCTAACCCATTCGAGCCGTCCCATTCGTGTTACAACCATAATATAGCTGCACCGTAGCTCTACCACGTAAAAAACACAAGCATTATGGTGGGATTGTGTGGTGATTATAGCATTACTAATGATACTCTTTTTTATTATCAATAGTTTTTCTAACAAGTGTATAAGGCCAATAGATTTTCCGAATTTACGCCCTAGACAATTTCTACGAGGATTAAGGTTTATGGATAAAACGAAGTAGTAACGCCATATACACGTAGTGATCAAAATCATCCAAGTCATATATAACAATAGTAAACAGCCATGTTCTTATTTTGAAAATATATTACAAATTTTTATATTTTGTGTCTTAAATTTTGGCTATGCTGAATATAATGCGCATTTTTATATTGGGAATTTTAATCTAAATTAAAATTTTATAGTTCACAAAATATTCAAAATAAATGAATTTTAATATCCTAAATTAGTAATTAATTAAGGATGTTAAAACTATACTGTACTATTACTATGTGTGCTGGCACAGTTAGATATAAAAAAATATAACGGTAACATTGCACTGTTGAATGCACAAATTATTTTGTTTCAAACAAACGTGATTAAAACTACTTTTACGGATTTTATTGCGTTTATTTTTGCTTTTAATTACTTTTATTTTTAATTCCCGTCGTTTCGGGCGCTTTCCAGCACCCATGGTCACGAGGGACTGAAAAGTACCCGAAACGTCGGGAATTAAAAATATAATATATAATCCGTAAAAGTAGTTTTAATCATGTGTAGTGTTCGCGTAAATATAAGAAATCATTATATCAAACAAATGTGTTAGAAATAGTGATGACGGGTATAGTGCACGCAATTGATAGAGAGTGAGAGGTGCTCTGCAAACTATGTAAGATACATCATTTTTATTTTTACGTGGATCTTGGATAAATAATTTTAACATCTTGTAAATTTTGTATCTGATTCCCGCAAAGTAACGCCAAATTCTATTAATTATATTGAAAAGTATAAAACAAATAAGTTTTCCACTTCTGTCCTTATCATTTCTATCCTCGGTACATATTCTGATTAAGTTTTTGTATAATACAAAAAATTCAATGTTTTGTTATCAAGTCGATTTTTTTTTATTTTTGGACTCTTATATTTCTAACGCTGGTAAGAGGTCCGTCGGAATATTGTAATAGGGAATCGTAGTTCTTCAAGACATGTAAAAAAGTCTGTATTTGCTTACGTCTTTCTCTTAAAGTTTACTCATATTTGCCATTTTTGTCTTAATAATAATAATAAAAATATCAATATCATTATTTGTGAAGCCATTTTATACTATTAATCTATTAGGTATGATAAATGACATAATTCTCCTGAAGATAGATTCACCGACGTAATGTAGAAACTGTGCTCGTGCTGAAAGATATTGTTTATTTCCCGACAGAATTTCTTAATTCCATGTAGCTCTCTGGATTAGCCTCACATAAATTGGTTTTAAGAGTAAGGTGTTCTATTATTTTATTTCGGCACTATTAGTCTTGGACAGCCTCTCATGGACAGTTATACTTGTATGTAGCCTTTTCGCGCGCCAGACAAAATTTGTCCGTATTGTGTAATAAAAAGACAGCTATCAATATTGTTTGAAGAGACATGCTGTAATAACTGGCAGTAATGAAAAACTTTGACATTGGGACATTGGCAGCTAAAATTACCCAAAGTTGTCATATCTGTAAGCCGTGTAATAAACGTTATATTTATATTACGTTTAATACGTTGCAAAATGTAATTTAATATTTTCTTACTAAACTCTTTTTTGTAACGATGAACCATCAATACTAAAGTGACAAACTTTAAATCAATCAAATAGTCCTATTTCTAAACATGATACCATATTATGTATATTGTTCCCGTGCGAAGTGAGGGTGGGTTGCTTGTTATGAATAATTTTAAATGCTTACCTTATTTTTGTTGCTTTAAAAGCTCTTATATTTTTTAACATATAACTTAAAGAACTTCTTTTTTTTTCGAATAAGTTATAATAATAATTTAAAAGGAACGAACACTAAACATAAGCGTGGATTTTTACCATTAATCCTAGAGTGCTAATATAAATGTATTACTACTTGATACCAATGATCGCCTGAGAGTCTAATTGATAAATAAAACATTTTTTTTCATATTAAACTTCTATTAATGTTTCAGTAAACTTTTAACACAAAAACAGGCTACGTTATTTAAAAGCAAATTTGTATGAAAATGAACCTCAAATGTAATACTAAATTTTGTAACACAGTTTTAAGGGATTTTTTATAAAAACATTAATGTTAACCTACAAGACAGTGGTCTTGGTATAAAAACCACAATATAATATATAAAGTTTGATAAACATAACTTATTGTTCCCGTGCGAAGTGAGGGTGGGTTGCTTGTTATGAATAATTTTAAATGCTTACCTTATTTTTGTTGCTTTAAAAGCTCTTATATTTTTTAACATATAACTTATAGAACTTCTTTTTTTTTTCGAATAAGTTATAATAATAATTTAAAAGGAACGAACACTAAACATAAGCGTGGATTTTTACCATTAATCCTAGAGTGCTAATATAAATGTATTACTACTTGATACCAATGATCGCCTGAGAGTCTAATTGATAAATAAAACATTTTTTTTCATATTAAACTTCTATTAATGTTTCAGTAAACTTTTAACACAAAAACAGGCTACGTTATTTAAAAGCAAATTTGTATGAAAATGAACCTCAAATGTAATACTAAATTTTGTAACACAGTTTTAAGGGATTTTTTATAAAAACATTAATGTTAACCTACAAGACAGTGGTCTTGGTATAAAAACCACAATATAATATATAAAGTTTGATAAACATAACTTATTGTTCCCGTGCGAAGTGAGGGTGGGTTGCTTGTTATGAATAATTTTAAATGCTTACCTTATTTTTGTTGCTTTAAAAGCTCTTATATTTTTTAACATATAACTTAAAGAACTTCTTTTTTTTTCGAATAAGTTATAATAATAATTTAAAAGGAACGAACACTAAACATAAGCGTGGATTTTTACCATTAATCCTAGAGTGCTAATATAAATGTATTACTACTTGATACCAATGATCGCCTGAGAGTCTAATTGATAAATAAAACTTTTTTTTTTCATATTAAACTTCTATTAACGTTTCAGTAAACTTTTAACACAAAAACAGGCTACGTTATTTAAAAGCAAATTTGTATGAAAATGAACCTCAAATGTAATACTAAATTTTGTAACACAGTTTTAAGGGATTTTTTATAAAAAAATTAATGTTAACCTACAAGACAGTGGTCTTGGTATAAAAACCACAATATAATATATAAAGTTTGATAAACATAACTAAAAACTATTTTAATCATCTCAATGTTTACTGCATTCTAAATCGAACTTAAACTTCTATTTTTATAAAAGGAATAGCGGTTAGGAACTGTTAAAACTGGTTTAGTACTTCTGAATGTTAACGGTATTGGAGAGCTTCGATCTTGACGATGATTATCTTTTAGGTTAATATTTTTGAGTAATTTTCAGGTCTGTCTGGAACAAAAGTAGGTTCAGCCACACTGTCATTAGAATCGTAATCCACGACGTCTAAATTATTCTTGGTCTCACTGTCAGAGACGTCCTCATGTAAGAAATTGGCGATCTGCTCCTCGTTGAGGACTATCTATCAAATAAAACATGTATATAATACTTTATAGTAGCGAATAAACAAAAAAACTCGGAAATGTAAAATAAGTTAACAGTAGAACTAACCTACCTTTGACATAAATGATCACCTGCGATCGCAGGCGATCACATAGATTATCCCTATCGAGCGCGCAAACACATCCTTTCGCGTCGCAGGCTACTTAGAGTTGACGCACGGTGCGGTACATTACCGCGATTTCAAAATAACCAGAAAAAACCAATCGCGGGTGGCCTGTCAGGCGATGATTAGTACCATGGGATTAAAAAGAGTTTCAAAGTAATTAAGCATTTGATGAATTACTTAAAACAAGCGACACATTTATAAAAATAAATAGATATTATTTGCAGTTTATTTGCAATAATACTATTCAGTAAATTTTATTTACTGTATAGCATAGTGCACTGTATAAAATCATATATATTATATTTATTGAATGGACGGGGTATTAGAAAAACATTGCAATTTTTTATCCCGCAAGAGTTTTTTTTTATAGAAGAGGGGGCAAACGAGCATGCGGCTCACCTGATGTTAAGTGACTACCGCCGCCCATGATCAACCGCAACACCAGGAGAATTGCGGGTGCGTTGCCGGCCCTTTAGAAAGGAGTAAGCTCTTTTCTTGAAGGTCCCCAGGTCGTATCGGTCCGGAAAAATCGCCGGTGGTAAACTATTCCACAGAGAGGTTGTACGTGGAAGAAAACTCCTTGTGAAACGTACAGTGGTGGACCGCCAAGCATCCAGATGGTGTGGATGGTATCGGGACGTTTGCCGTGTAGTGCGTTCACAAAATTTGGCGGCTGGGATTAATCCGAACAATTCCTCATAGCATTCCCCGTGATAGATGCGATAAAATACGCAAAGAGATGCAACATCTCTTCGCAGCGCCAGTGAATCGAGCCGATCGGAAAGCACTCGGTCGTCGACGATTCGAGCCGCTCTGCGCTGGATGCGGTCAAGTGGAAGGAGCTGGTACTGGGGAGCCCCAGCCCAGAGATGGGAACAGTATTCCATGTGCGGCCGAACCTGCGCCTTGTAAAGTTGCAGGCGGTGTGCCGGCATGAAATACTGTCCCGCTCTGCTGAGCACGCCAAGCTTTTTAGAGGCCAATTTGGCCTTCCCTTCCAAGTGACCACGAAACTGCACGTCACTCGATATGTCGACGCCGAGGATTCCGATACTGGCTGAGGCAACAAGGGGAGTGCCTTGAAACTGAGGGGATACGACAAAGGGGTTCTTTTTAGCGGTTAACGCGCAAACTTGTGTCTTCTGGGGGTTAAACTGGACTAGATTTAGTCGTCCCCAATCCGAGACTATGTTCAGCAAAGACTCGACTTCAGACACAAGTTTGTCCCGGCACTCGGAGACGTTTTCCCGAGAAATATTGGCTCGGCCGGTGTAAAGAGCATCACCAGTGCTGTCATCTGCATAGCAATGAATGTTGCTGCCGACTGCAAAGTTTCAATATAAAATAGAATGTAATTATCGTATCTGCTAAGTAAGTTTTTACCGTACCGTAAACCGTCTTTGTAGGGTGAAAAACTTACTTAAGCTTTTCTTATTCTTACCATTTATTTCAGTATTGTTACTTAGTAGTATAAAATAACAGATAATTTTACAGCTCGTCGACATAATAATAGAGAAAAATTGTTAAGTGTTGTCAATGACTGTGCGTTTGCTTTACTGAAAACCGTCACGTCTAATTACATAGCTTTCGTAATTGAAATAAGGAATTCCTTACAAACTTGAATCTATTGGTGGAAAGGTTAATATTAATAATTTCCTAAAATCATACAACCTATCGCTATATTTAGCAAGCTTTAAAAGGAAAATATTACGTTATGTATTATATTGTTTTATAATTGCGGTAAATGCTTATATGGATTTAATCAATGAATGGTGGAAGGCAAATTGAGCCTTTGAGTTTTTGTTCTTAAGTCTTAAAATCAATAATTGAAACCGCAACGATCCTATTATATATATATATATATATATATATATATATATATATATATATATATATATATATATATATATATATATATATATATATATATATATATATATATATATATATATTTATATATATATATATACATTTGAGTAAATTAAGATTGTTATTAGTATTTATTAAGATATTTGAAAAGTTCGCTCCAGTAAATGTACTCTGCTAAAACAATTCACATTTCCCACTTTTAAACTACCATAGAGCTTATCAAAATGGTGAAAGGTAAAAAAAGTGTTGCTTACATTATACAAACTGGACCGACTCAGCCTAATAGCGATTTCTCTTGAAACCGGAGGTTTAAAAAAGAGAAAAGGCGATATGAATTTATGATGCACAATGAAAATTCATCAAGTGCATCATGAATGAATAAATATAAAATAAAATAATATAATATAATTATATATTATTAGCTACCATCAGATGGGATAGCAAACAAGTACGATCTAAGAATAGTCAAACACAAAAATCAAAGTACCTAGCGTTGGGCAAATCTTGAAAGTTATCTATATAAAAATCAAAAAAGTTGCCAAATGCTTAAAAGTAAATGTCTGTTGACATGATGTTGATTAGAAACGTGAATGAATAAATGATCAAAAGCCCTGAAATAATTTAATTTACTAAGATATATAACATCTAATTCCAATTCACTTACACTCTTAGTAGCAGTAACTCATTTGTGTAGCCTTTTAAACCTGAAAATAAAGATGAAAATATTACGTATGAGTTGTTCTAAATAAATTCTTTTTCCACCGTATCAATCATCGCAATCGTCTTTCCCCGCTTGTAATGAAAGATTCTGTATTCAGATAGGTAAAAAATATTTTATTTTTACTTCTTTCAATTTATTTGAATACTTTCTACATATTTATGTAGTAGATAAAACGAAAGATGGGAAAACATTACAGAAAAGATTTTCAATACCTTAAGTTTACTTCACATTATCTAAAAACAGATATTATGCAGATTTGAACCAAAATATGTGGAAATAAATTGGAACCAAAACCATTTAATATAAATTTTATATTCACAAAAACTATCTCACTATGAAACTGTAACTCAAATACTAGATGTAGGTATATTAATATATTTGTAAGATGCAAAAGATTTAAGTAATATTAAAAAAAATATTTTTGCGTGGATTCAAAACAACTTCTCTTAACAATTTTCTCTTAACATTACTAAAATATTTATTTTTAAATTACAGTTAAGTTATGTTACCCTGAAATTTCCCGTGTGGTAGCGGCATAAGAAAAACCACAACTCCTTGCATCCCCTGGGTGTCATTAGGCCAGGGCTTGGAAGTTTTGGCTTTCAACTGATGGCGTGTAAAAACTATCTCTTATTTCACCATGAGGTGGGAAGAATCATCAAAGGTGCAAGACATAATATATACGAGACGGCTCCATGACGCAGTAGCCTGATTTGCAGCACTAAAGGCCGCAGGATCGAATCCCGCGCAGAACAGGTATGTATTTGTAAAGACTACAAATATTTTTTCCGGATCTGGATGTTTGCTCGTGTAACATTTATGTATGTATACTGCCCTCACCATACAGGAAAGATCCTGGTGTGGAGCTAACGTTTTTAAACAAAAGAATAAAATAAAAAATAGTAAAACGGTTAAAAAACTATTGGTTAAGGAACGTTTAAGATTTTTTTACACCTAAGCTTTATTAGGCTTATTTCGAAATTGAATATAATATAAATATAAAAAGAAATATGGAAATAAAATTCTTTCTGCAAAAGTAATTTTCTGGTGCAATGAAATAACCATGAACAAATACTGTTCAAATATTATAAACTAAACGTACTATATTATCACCATAAAAAATTATGAAGCGAAGCTTCGGAGCGGAATAAAGTGAATCAGTGTGATAAATTTTTTGTGTTTTAGGTTTTAATTGGTGTAAAGAAAATTAAAGTGTTATTTAGGTAATTTTATCGGCAATTTTTATTGTCACGAACCTCAAGCTCGTAACAATACGGTAAGGGTGATTGATGGGATCGTATGAAAGAGTCCATAATTTTTTTAAGAGTGTGCTTTCGTTAAGACTATAACACACGTGAATAGGAAACAATAAGGGATAATTAGAAGCGTAGCGTAGACGTAAACTTTAAAACTATAGTGGTTAGTAATATGTGTGTTATATTTGCTGCATGATGGCGGCTCAAGAGAATCCATAGCATCTTTTTATGCCATAGGTGTCATTAAAAGTGAGTATGGCAAAGGTTGGAAAGAAATCCTTGTGGCCTTCGAAGTATTTTAAATTTACCAACACAGGAAACCGGCAGCAGCATCAAAGGTGCGCGACAACTGGTTCTGCGTTTGCATATCTGAGAATATTTTCTTTTATGAGAAAGGCCGTGTTGCGATGATAGACTGTTACAGGCTGCTAAAGTACAATATAATATAGAATAAAATTATCATAGCTCCTTGCAACCATAAGGTGAAAAACTTACTTAAACTTTTCTTTCTCTTACAGTTTATTTTAATATTTGAAATAATCACATATCATTAAATAGTATAAGGTAACAGACGATTTTACTGTCGTCAACATATAAATAGCGAAGAAATATTCAGTGTATTCAATGTTCATGGGTTTGATTTACTGAAAACCGTCACGTCAAACTCCCTAGATTTAATAATTGAAATCTGGTAAATTAAAAATTTATCTGCCTGAAATACCAACTACAGAAACTGAAGACCGAGTTTAGCAGCATTGTTTCCAGGATACCTGAGATTTTGAGTGATGTATTCAAAAACTTTAATATTGTTCTATTGGGAGCTATACATCGTTGGGGCCACACGCAAGTATGAGTGATGAGATCCAAGAGCCAGACTTATCCGACACTATTCCGGTGATATTTGAGACGTTAGTCTCAGCGAGATTAGAATGGCTCTCCAGTGTCTTAAAAACGGCAAGTCCCCAGGTGAGGATGGAATTACAGCAAAACTTCTGAAAGCGGATGGAAAACCGCTTGAAACTTGAAATCCTCCAAAGCTCTTTAATTCCATCCTCCACGGTAGCACTACTCTGGAGGCGTGGAGGAGAAGTGCGGTGGTCTTGTTCTTTAAGAAAGGCGAGAACATTATCTTGAATAACTACAGACGAAATTCTCTTCTGAGCCACGTCTAGTGCTGCAAGAGTCACTACGAATCGTCTCGCACGCAGACTGCATCTTCCAGCCTCCCAAATAATAATGGTTTTTGAAAAGGATTTAGCACCATAGACCACATACATACCCTTCAGCAAATTATATAGAAGACCGAAGAGTACAATCTGCCGTTTGGTTTTGCATATATGGACTATGAAAAAGGCTTTAATTCCATCAAAATTTAGGCGGTGATGCAGTCCCTTCAGCAGTGCCAAGTTGACTGTATATATATCAAAATGTTAAAGTGTTTGTACACTAAGGCTACGTTTCTATTCGAGAACAGAACCAAAGTACGAAACCTATTCAACTTCTGAGGGTGTAAGACAGAGTGACATTACATATTCGATAGTCTTTACCGCTGCACGTTGTTTGTAGACGTTTTGAAGCTACTGGACTGGAAAAGATACGGTATTAACGTCACGGACGAGTAAATCACTCATCTTCGATTTGCGACGATAAAGTCCTTATGGTGGAATCGCTTGAAGACCTAAACACTAATTTTTTTAACAGAAGAGGGGGCAAACAAGCATGCGGTCCACCTGATGGTAAATGACTACCACCGCCCATGAATAACTGGTATCAGGGGAATGCAAGAGCGTTGCCGGCCTTTTAGATAGGAAAGGAAAGAATTCCGGCGGTAAACGATTCCACAGAGTGATCGTACTTGGAAGAACTCCTAAAACGTACTGTGGTGGACCGCCAAGCATCCAAGTGTTGTGGATGGTATCGTGAGTTTAGACGCGACGTGCATTCGTAAAATTTTCCGGCTGGAACTAATCCGAACAATTCCTCAGGGCACTTCCAGTAGTACCTAGATGCGACAAAATATGCAAAGGGATGCAATATCTCTTCGCAGCGCCATTGGATCGAGCCTATGAGAGTGGACTCGGTCATCGACGATTCGAGTAGCTCTGCGCTGGATGCGGTCAAGTGGAAGGAGCTGTCACAGGAACCCCGGACTGCAAATGGTAACAGGATTCCATGTAAAGCCGAACCTGCGTCCTGTAAAATTGCAGGTGGTGTCCCGATATGAAATACTGTTCCGATATGTTAAGCATGCCAAGCTTTTTAGAGGCCAAGTGACCACGAAACTGCACATCATTCGATATATCGACGCCAACGATTCCGATACTGGCTGAGGCAACAGGAGGAGTGCCTTGAAACTGAGGAAATACAATAAAGGGGTTCTTTTTAGCGGTAAACGCGCAATCTTGTATTTTCTAGGGATTAAACTGGACTAGATTTATCGCCCCCAATCCGAGACTTTGTTCAGCAAAGAATCGATTTCAGACACAAGTTTGTTTCGGTACTCGGCGACGTTTTCCCGAGAAATATTGGCTCAGACGGTATATAGAGCATCATCAGTGCTGTCATCCGCATAGCAATTAATATTACTGGTTTGCAAAATATTGGGTCTTTACATATGAAATTAGCGTCTTGTCGTACTGACCACTTTGATCTGAAATATCTCGTCTTTGTTTTCCAAATTCATATTTATAACTTTATTTAGCTGGTACATTTGAGTTTTGAAAACGGTCATTTGTTTGTTTTTTCCTCATTATTTTTGTCTTTGGCATCACTTATTACCGCACAATGGAAAATATGAAACATAGATATATTGTTATTAAGGATTAATGATGTGTATGGCGCTGGTGTCGCAAAAGAAAGCACGGTACGTTTTTGGTTTCAACGTTTTCGTTCTGGAAGTTTCAACCTTCAGAACCCCGTGAACAGCCGGAGACCAAAAAAAGTGAAGAATGAAGATTATTGTGGAAATGGATCCATCATAAAGCAATTCAGAGATAGCTGCAGGCTTCGGGGTAAGTAAAGTAAAACTGTATTAATGGGTACCTCATGAATTGAGTGAATCGAACTTGCGAACACGCGTCGACTGCAGTGTTACTTTGCTCAACCGACACAAAAATGAAGGGATTTTAAATCGAATCATTACTTGCAATGAAGAGTGGAGACTGTACAATAATCGAAAGCGCTCGTCGCAATGGCTGAGCCTTGGTGACCCAGCCAAATCCTGCCCGAAACGAAAATTGACTCAGAAAAATTATTTGTGATTGTTTGGTGGACTAGCGCCTGTGTCATTCACTACAGCTTTCTAAAATCTGGCAAAACGATTACGGCAGATATCTATTGTCAGCAACGGCAAACCATTTAGGAAGAACTAGCTGCTAAACAACAGATATTGGTCAATCGCTCTAGGCCACTGCTGCTTCACGACAACGCAAGACCACACACTGCACAACAAACAACCACTGAGTTACATGAGCTACAATTGGAATGTCTGCGATATCCACCGTGCTCCCCGGATATTGCTCCAATAGATTACAATTTTTTCAACAACTTCTTACAAAGAAAAAAATTCAACTTCGATGCGGCAGTCCAAACCACCTTCAAGGAGTTTATTGGTTCTCGCCCCCATGGTTTTTTTAGTGAAGGGATCAATGACCACCTATGAAGTGGCAAAAGTGCATAGATAATAACGCTGCATACTTTGATTAATTAAATATATTTTACAAAAAAATGACTTTATATTCCTCCCGTACAAAACGCCAATTTCATATGTACTTATTATACCTATTATAATTGGTACGCAGAAGAAACAACGTTTAAAGAAAAATCGCTGTGCTCAACAACCTCAATAGTGTCTCCCAACGAATAAGTCTTAAGATGAATATGGGCAAAACAAAAACCCTGTATAACATCCATGTCACACCAATGCCAATAGTTGTTGGGAATATGTTTACCTGTAATAGTAGTCCGACTAGGTAAGTCCAATTTCGACCGGGTGGTTAATCGATGCAATCAACAGGGCTAGGCAGCGTTCGGGGATTACGTTTACGATTCTTCTCGTCAGGCATACCTCAAAACAAGATTGTACAACCAGTGCATGCCAATGATGGCCTTTATATCTGAGACGTGGTCCTTCACTGCTTGCCATATGAGGAAGCTGAAGGTCGCTCAGCGAGCTATTAAGAGGGCGATGCTCGGGGTTTCTCGGCGTGATAGACTTAAAAAAGAGAATATACGTAGTAGAACTAGAATAAATGACTTAGTCTATCGGATTTGTAATCTGAAGTGACAATGGGCTGGCCATATAGCTCAAAGAACTGATGGTGAAGAAAGGTTCTCGAGTGGCAGTCTTGTACCAGCAGGCAAAATGTACGGCATCTCCTCACCAGATGGAGTGACGACCTGGTAAGACATACAGGAAGTGGATGTATGCAGGTGGCTCAGGACCGTGCTTTGTGGCATTCCATGGTGGAAGCTTATATTCACCAGTGGGCTTGTGAAGGGGTGTAATTATGATGATAATGACTAGTTGAAATAAAGAATTCCTAACTATTTAAATACAAAGCAGTATATTTTTAAAGTATACGTCCTAAATGTGTTAATTTTAAAGATGTTTCACGCAAAACTTAACGTATAATACCAAAATAAAAAGAAATGAATTTCACATGAAACCATAGTATAAGTCGTAACACTGAATTGCAGGCAGAGTTGGATCTGTGTCAAGCAACTTTGCGAACTCTCGGGCTTTACAGAGAACCCGCCAATTATCGCGCGAAAATAACTTGCCCTCGACAATGACCGGGGAAATGGAATTCTTTTGTGAGTACCTGCCTTAATGGGCGTGGCTGCTGTAATCGATTTCTGCTGAATTTGTTTACAAAATATTACAGAGTCTCTGACATGATGTTAAAAAATCTGATGCGAATCTATATCTTAAATCTTTATATATATAAATTACATGTCACGTTGTTTGTCCGCGATGGACTCCTAAACTACTTATCTGATTTTAATCAAATTTGCACACCGTGTCCAGTTTGGTCCAACTTGAGAGATAGGATTATTTTTTTTTTACCCATGAGTGACCCACAGTTTTTTTTTGCGTATTTAAGGATTTTCAATAGAACGTGACAAACGGTCGTCGAAAAGGGAAGAACAACGTCTGCCTGACAAACTAGTTTTGTTTAAAATACGATGATGAAAACTTTAAGCACTTATAAATAAGCCTTAAAACGTGTAAGTTTCTAGCAAATTTAATTAAAAATGGCAAATAAAACCAACTGGCAACCTTAATAGTGTGATTGTCTAATATTTAAATAATCTGGCTAACAGGTGTGCAGTACGTAGTATTTCATTACTTTAATGATACGGCATATAGTAATATTTAAAAATCAATGACGCGAAATCAAATATCCTTTACAAATAGTTTACAATATATAGTTTAGAATAATAATAATTATTCCTATAGTAATTGTCGCAGATCGTGTAGTGGTGGTTTAGGAATATCCACTACCACTTCCCGTGTGTATACAAAGGAGGAGGAGGATAGGAGGGGATACAAAGAAACAAATGGCCATCAGCATCTTCCTAATAACAACGAAAAAAATAAAAACTGAGGTTGCCAACCGGTCTAACAAACGGGGTAACTATGGCAAATATATCATGATCAATGTTCCCTCTATGAGGCAATATATGGGAAGGTCTATGTTCAGCAGTGGGCTTTTGTTAGGATGTAACGGAAATTGTTCTACATTTGTCTCATTATGAATAGAATTAACTATTACGACAGTTACAACTTAAATAAATCAACCTATAATTGTGGACAAAGAAAAGTATGCTCTTACTAGGAGGTGCTCAATTCGATCGTGTTTTTTATATTATGTTCGTTATGCGACATCTTCGTCAATTTGTAAACTGATTTAAATGATAATTTTTTCACTATAAAGTTTGTACTTTAGGGATGTCTCACACAAATATGGAAAAAAATCCACTTGTAGGGGTTGCAAAGTAGGGGATAATACCTTGAGCTCGTGATATTCCTCAGTCAACTCAAAATGGTCCAAAAATTCTACTTTTAATGAAAATTAAAAGATGCCTTCAAAGAATTCAAAGTGATAAAATAAATTACAATTAACAGCTTTAGAAGTTGGAAATTTATTCCTTTTATGTAAGTACTGTATCTTAGAAAATGTGTCGAAATTATTTTATACTTTTGAGTTCTACAAAGCTGGCTTTAACTTTGTGCTTAGGAGTTCTTATACATCTAGCTGTATTAATATTTTTTTCGGTATATAAAATTTTTATAAAATTTTTATATAAAATTTATACGTGGTAGAGCCATGCTGCAGTTATATTAGTAGTATAGTGTAGCACGAATGGGTCGGCTCGACCGGGGAAGGACCACGCTCTCACAGAATACCAGCGTGAAATAGTAGCTTAATGCTGCTGTATTTCGCATGGTGAGTGTAGAGAACCGGAAACCCTTTTTACTGGAAACGAGGCATTCCATCTTAGTCCTCACGGGTGACAACGCATCTGCATTTTGATTCGTAATCGAGGATAGATGTAGATGTCTATGGGCCACAGAATCCACTTACCATCAGGTGGACTGTGTGCTCGTTTGTCACTCTATCCTATAAAAAAAAAAGTGTGTTTGAAACAATGAATTAACAAAGATACGGGAGCAAAAATAAATTTGTGCATATTACCTATTTTGGAGAGTATCTCGATACCTCTACAACGATACAGAATTAACACGGCCAATGTTTGCCAAGTTCTATTAATTTTCTTATTATATATTATCTATTTATTTTTGTTTTATTTGTGTGTGTTTGTGGGTTCCAGTGAAAACACCCACACACTCTGAAGTCACTTTAAAGTTGATCTAAAAATTCAGACTAATATTTTAAACCCTTTTGGATGAATATATTAATTAGGCTTTACCTATGAAATTGTCGTTTATTTTGAATTATTTTAACGTAATTTTTTTCTATAATTGTTATTTCTATTAATCAAAGTAATCACCTTTCCAGGCACCTTAGCCCACGCAGTGGAAGTTTATTGATGCGCTTATTGAAGAATTCAGATGGACGGGAGGCAACAAATTCTTCAAAGGCATTTTGTACTGCGTCTAGGGTATTAAAAAAAATTTCCGCCTAAAAGTTATCCAAATTCGGAAAAAGTAAAAGTCTGTAGACGCAAGGTCTGGTGAGTACGGCAGATGACGAAGCGCTTCCAACACCAGCTCTTGTAACTTGGAGACCGTCTGTTGTGCAGTATGAGGTCGCGCGTTGTCGTGCAGGGGCAGCGGGCCCGAGCGATTGAACAAAACTGGTTGGAGACCTGCGACCATCTCCATCATTGTGGTCAGTTCTTAACAGTAAATTAAGAATCACATCGGAGCTCGATCACCGAACAATGATCACCACTTTAGGGGTAAGTTTTGCTTTAGGCTAATGTTTATTTGCTGAACCAGTATGCAAACTACATTCTGAGCGTATACAATTATCAAACAATAAAAAAATTTCTTTGCAAGTAACAATACGGTTCCCTGTCCTCTGTCATTTATTAAGCCATAACTGCCATCTCTTGTAAAATTCTAATTACTGATAATAAGCATTGTGTGGTGTTTGTTAAAAGTTACAGCCTATATACGTTCCACTGCTGGGCACAGGCCTCCCCTCATTTATGAGAGGGTTTTAGAGCAAGGAAGTGACCACCGCGCTGCCACAATGCGTGTTGGCAAACTTCTCATGTCTTCGAAATATTTTTTTTTTCTTATTCCTCAGACATGCAGGTTTTCTCACGATGTTTTCCTTCACCGCCGAGCTCGTGGTAAATCAGCACTTAAAATTTCAATTAACAATTTCATTGGTGCTAGTTACTCGCGTTCTGATATATTTACAGCGAGCGTTAACCATCTGAGCTAACACGGCTCTCAAACACCATGCCTAGCAGAGGTGTTTGTTACGTTGGAACAATAATAACTTTAAATGTGGTACGACAGAGTATATCAAAAACATTCTATTTTAAATATTTATTTTTATTCATACTTGGTCTCATATAAATTTATAGAAAAAATATCCCTTAGACTAATAAAATAGAGCGATAATAGAGACTTTAGTGTAACTATTTTTTTAGACGACATTTATTTATAGTTAATTGCTTTTCCTATTACAAAAGAATACAAAGTGCCTTTTAAGTTCTGTTTGTACTTTTTAACACGATATTATCCGTGTCACGTGTATCGATCTGTATTACGGAATATTTTGATGTAAATTTCACCAACTTGCAGACGGCTGATTGACGTGAAAATTTGAACTTATATCAAGAACCGATGACAATACAGTAAATTAATAACTTTGTCCTAGTATCATGATCAGGATCATCACGATAAAATAAAATAATTATCAGGAACACCACAGCTCATGATCAATGTGTGTTGTTTATTTTTTTTTAAGTCTTATATTATTTCAAATTTTAATTTTATTGATTTATATTAGATTTATTGCTTGTGTTATTAGAATTATTATACAATTATAATAATAATCCCTAGGAATATGATATTTCTGACTTGTTTCATTGTTAATTGTGAACATATATATGACTAACTGACACCCGCTCGCTTCGCTGTGGGCACGATAATATTTTATTGCGGAACCTAAATGTAAAATGTCAAGATTTTTACGACGGGACTATCTTAAAATCCGTTCTTAATGAGCGTCTTAATTGCGAAATGATTAACTATACTAAACAAGTCAATCGTGTGTATAGTTTTAGAGATATCGTGATGAGTCAGTCAGTTAGTGATATTTCCCTTATATGATTTTTAGCTGGTTCTCCCAGGATAGAGTTTTTTTTCAGAACCAGTGGCAAATTAAGCAATAGAGTGACTTTTATGTAAGTATTGCTTACAATCTGTATTGACATGTCAGAGTCGAGAGAGAGTCGCATGTCAGAGTTACTACTAGTTAATTTTTTAGTAACGGGCTGCTGTATCTCATAGACATATATATCTATCCTCTATTAGGAATTAATATAAATATGCGTTGTGTTGGTTATACGATAAAGTAAAAAGTAAAAGTAAAGTTACAGTCTATATACGTCCCACTGCTGGGCACAGGCCTCCTCTCATTTTTGAGAGGGTTTTAGGGCAAGGAAGTGTCCGCCGCGCTGGCCCAGTGCGTGTTGGTGAACTTCACATGTCTTCGAAATATTTTTTTCTTATTTCCTAGACGTGCAGGTTTCCTCACGATGTTTTCCTTCACCGCCGAGCACGTGGAAAATCAGCACTTAAAATTACAATTAACAATTTCATTGGTGCCGACGGGGATCGAACCCGGTTTGCTCGCGTATTGTGAAATTTACAGCGAGCCCTAACCATCTGAGCAACCACGGCTCAATACCGAACCAAAACTAATAAATCTGTTGGTTTTCAAGTTGAGTTCCATGATTTACGTTCTCTAAAAGCGCTAAAGACAGATAATGGTAGGGCTAGTAGAAAATGACATGTCATTAATCGTTACGAACGGAACGTTGAAGTTAAACAACTTCAATTTAACTTTGGAATCCATCTTGTCGTTACACGTCGTAAGAGTAAAGTGAGAAAACGGCCTTAGGAATGTGTCAGAGATTTATTTTCGACACCTCATTTAAATTGACTTCAACATCCGCTTACGAGATTTATCAATTTTCATTCCCCTTCTCATTCTTTATTTTTTAGAAAATTTATAATTAAGAACTGGAACGTTAAGAAAGGAAAAATGTAAAAATATGTTGCTAATAATGAGGTAGTAATTCAAGGCGAGGTTGTGGAGTAAATATCCTAAATGCCTGTAAGAAACCGTTCTTTACAGAGGAGTCTCTCAAGAACGGTTTCACACTTAAGAGTAATGACCGTCTCCTTGTATTCATGTATTATCAAAAAAGGTTAGTCAGCATGTAACTGGATGTCAGTTGGGATCTAAATATCCTATAACAAAGACCAAGCAGTTTCATAGGCATATTAATCTAGGAGATAGTGCACGCCCTACTTCATACTTTGAACTCTGCATCAGAGAATACGATCATATATATTATATTATCATATATATTGTTGCACTATATTATTCTGCACACTTAATAAATTTAACTAATATACATGGTTATTTTGCAATAATTATATATATATATATATATATATATATATATATATATATATATATATATATATATATATATTATGCATTGGCCTATTCTTTCTTCGCCATCTACTGGGGCCCATAAGATCTTTCTGAATTTTTCTACGACATAGGGTGATGAATTTTTACACCGTCAACACAAAACAATCGCTACACACCAAAACAGATCACTAAGTGGATTTATTATTTACTAGTTAAATGAAAAAATAACCAACAATCTCTTTTTTTAGCACACGACCTTTTTATGTATGAACGGATTATGAAACAAGAGATTTCGTGGCATTGCTCGAAAATTCCAAAATTCACGGTAAGTTAACAATATTTGTAACATAATTTTGCAAACATTCAGCTTTGTATGGCATAATTTCTTTCACCGCCTATCACAAATTTATTACTAATATAACAATATAATTGATGTTGGTGAGAACTGAATTCTGATTTCTAGCATACAGTGAAATTCGACTACGCATCTGATTAGTTCAGATTAATCAAAAAAAGTTTTTTAATATTATTTGTGATTAATATGCTTACCTGATGGTATGTAGCTACTGTAAGAGAAACAGAAACAGAAACAGAAACAGCAACTTTTTTATTCAATGTAGATTGTAACAATACTTATTGAAAGTCACTTTTTTTCATTTACCACTGGTTCGCAAAAAAAAACTCTGTCCTGGGAAGAACCAGCAAGAAACCCAGCGGGACTATTTTTTTCCAATAATAGCTTACAATAATGTTTACAATAAACAACACAAGACAAATTAGAAATAGCTTGGTAGCGATCACCCTTCCCAGGCGTTATTATCATCCATAAATTCCTTAATATTATAATAACCCTTTTTATACAAACTTAGTTTAATAACATTTTTGAACTTCGTGTATGACAAATTTTGTATATTTTCTGGGATTTTGTTGTAAAAGCGTATACATCGCCCCAAGAATGAATTACTGCCTCGGTGGAGTCGGGTAACTGGTACTATTAGCTTGTGTTTCCTAGTATTTACAGAATGAATATCACTTATTTTCGCAAAACTACTTTTATTTTTGTGTACGTACATTACATTTTCACAAATGTATTGAGAGGCCAAAGTTAATATACTAATTTCCTTAAATTTTTGTCTCAGTGGCTCTTTTGGTTTTAAATTATATATTGCTCTAATGGCCCTCTTCTGTAAAATAAATATAATTTCAGTGTCAGTCGCGTGTCCCCATAGCAAAATACCATACGACATAATGCTATGGAAATAACTAAAGTAAACTATTCTAGCTGTTTTAACACTGGTAAGAGTTCTAATCTTTTTCACAGCATATGCTGCAGAACTAAGTCTGCTAGCTAGTTTTTATATATGGGGGAGCCATTGAAGCTTTGCGTCCAACGTGATTCCAAGAAAAATGGTGGTATCAACAAGACTCAGTTGCCCCCCCATTTAAAATTACATTAGGATTGACATGTTTACCATTTTCATGTTTATGTAACTTATATAAATAGAGAACTAACAGTCGCTTAAATAATAGTCGCTTTGTCAGCCTTGAGGACTAAGATCACGCAGTCATTATCCACTTACCAGCACTTGATGGTAAGTGGATGATGTATCCTATAGACATCTACAGATGTATGATGATCTTCGATTAAGAAACAAAATGCAGACGCATTGTCATCCTTGAGAACTAAGATGGAATACCTCGGTAAAAAGGGTCAGAGCTCCTTCAGCTGTCACAGCCAATAATAATACTTTGATTAGGAAATATATATTTTCTCACTTCTGCATAGGCAGTAAAGGCAAGTCGGTGGTACCCACCTGGAACAAAGTTCTATGGAGGAACGTATTACAATGTGTGAGAAATATCCGAAATTTAAATTTTCTATGATTACGATTGTGTATATATAATATACAGTGATGACTCACGGATCTGAGACGTGGTCCTTCACTGCTGGCCGTATGAGGACGCTCAAGGTCGCTCAGCGAGCTATGGAGAGGGCTATGCTCGGAGTTTCTCTGCGTGATAGACTCAGAAATGAGGATATCCGCAGTAAAACCAGAGTGACCGACATAGCCCAACGGATTAGTAAGCTGAAGTGGCAATGGGCCGGCCATATAGCTCGAAGAACCGATAACCGATGGGGAAGAAAGGTTCTCGAGTGGCAGCCTCGTAGCGGTAGGCGTAGTGTAGGGCGACCCCCCACTAGATGGAGTGACGACCTGGTAAGATATGCAGGAAGTCGATGGATGCAGGTGGCTCAGGACCGTGCTTTGTGGCATTACTTGGGGGAGGCCTATGTTCAGCAGTGGACTTGTGAAGGGCTGTAATGATGATGATGATGATGATTACGATTATAAGACTTATTATAGTTAATCGAAAAACTCAGAAGGAAACAAACTACCACTTAAAAGACTTTGTTATAGGTACATCAATTTAAAAAAAAATATACTGCCTAATAAATTATAAATTACCTCAGTAGAGTAGCCGAAGACACTTGTATCTTCTATGATTATTTTTATACCAGTATAAGTGTACTTGACCCGAATCGGCAAATGTTCAACTTTTGATTGGATCAATACACGGCGAACAGATGAACACTGGAGCTCACTAGACGATGAATTGATGTAAAAACTGAAATATATAGCTTCCGATCCGTTTGTTTATTACATTTGGCAAAAGTATAACGAGTTGTAAAACCAGCACCAGCTTAGCTCACAGTTAACGTATCGTGTATTTCGACGAAAATTTTCTCAAACTGAATTGTCAAAGTTCCTGATTTAATTTGTATTTAATAACATCAAAGCGACAAATCATAATATATGTTCATATTATTACTGAGAATGCGAAATAGGAATGTCATTATGGAAGTAATATGTATCTAATTAACTAATGAATTTTTTTTTATTTTCTGTATTAATATTTTTATTCATATACCTATTTATTTATAAAAACCCTCAATATTACATATTCACTTTTACAAATTGAATGTAATAAACATACATTTAAAAAGTAACCAAGTTTCTTTTATCAGATGTAGATTTAAAATATTGCTTAACATCAATTTATAAATTGGAACATTATAGCGCGCGTGCGCTATGGTATACGCACCAAACCCCATTTATGCACTCAAGAATATTAAACAAACTTCCTTAGTTGCATAATGGTGTTTCTAAAGCTTCTGATGTTTTGGAAAAAATTCACTACGCTGATCTGGCGGATTGATGAGCATTAATATAATAATAAATATCTAGGTGTCTATGTGTGACTTACTCGTACCAATCAATCTGACTGGGCGCTATTGGTCATACTTACTTGTTTATAAAAACGTTCTCAGTGGAAATTCTTCTTTTCATTTAGATACATCGGTTTCTTCAACCATAAGGTTGCATCGCGTGCAGGTTACGCTTACAAAACGGAAATTCTGAGATATACCCATATTCAATCAATAATCATATAAAATGTTCATCACAAAAATATTTATGTATGTGCATATACATAACTTTGTATCTCTCGTAGGAATATTGTCATAGTGGCAAAGTCTGGCAATCGGGTTAGCAATTGCATTTTTCTATTATTATTTAGATGTTATCAGGAAAAAGCTTCTTAACCCATCACCTGGTTCAGTTTTCCACTGTCACCTCTTACGACACTCACAGGATGAAAAAATGGTGGATAGTGTGTATATACAAATATAGCCTACGTCACTTCCGGCATTTCTCTCTATCTGTTCGTGAAGTTTAATCACAATCGGTGGAGCCATTCTTGAGATAAGCCTGGTCAGACAGATAAATAGACAAAATTAAAAAAAAGCGTTATATCTTAGTAGTACGTAAATTTTTGAGCAAAAAAGAAGGCAATTTATTTATTACAGATACAGCCTACAATTTGATATTTTTAGTTTTATTTTATTCACATTTATTTAGATTTTGAGTTGTTTTTTAGAGTTCCGTAGTCAACTAGGAACCCTTATAGTTTCGCCATGTCTGTCTGTCCGTCTGTCCGTCCTCGCTTAATCTCTGTGAACGTTAGCACTAGAAAGCTGAAATTTGGTACCAATATGTGCATCAATCACGCCGACAAAGTGGTAAAATAAAAATTGGAAAAAATGTTTTATTAGGGTAGCCCCCCTATATGTAAAGTGGGAAGTGATTTTTTTAATTTCAACCCTAACGTGTGATATATTTTTGGAAAGGTATTTAAAAATGAATAGGGGTTTACTAAGATCATTTTTTGATTATGTCAATAATTTCGGAAATAATCGTTTAAAAGTAAAAAACAATGTGTCCCCCCCCCTCTAACTTTTGAACCATAAGTTTAGAAAATATGAAAAAAATCTGGAAAATAGAACTTTATAAGGAATTTCTAGGAAAATTATTTGAACTTGGATGGAAACAACAGTTTTTGTACAAACTCATAAGTGGGAACACTTACTGTGACGGACGGGAAACTACGGAACCCCACACTGAGCGTGGCCCGACACGCTTTTGGCCGCTTTATTTATAACATTGGGTGATAAACCAGCAAACATTCCAACTGATGATAAGTGGATACTGTGGCCAAAAGACATCCTCAACTAAGAATCAAAATGTAACAGTCATCATACGAAACACAACAGCATTACGCTGCTATTATACGCTGGCATTCTGTGAGAGCGTGGTCTTGCCCCGGTCGAGCCGACCCATTCGTGCTACAACTATAATATAGCTGAAGCGTGATTCTTCCAAGTAAAACATAAGCATATACAGCTGCCCATTTCCTTTTTAAGTTTCCCTCCATCGCCTCTTTCTGAATTCTTTAATGAGGCCACTACACGGCAAATCGTAATAACATTATCTCAATAGTGAATAATAATAAAAAAAAAATAATTGTGAGTATCGTTGGAGTCTACGAAAATAATTTGCAAGAGAAATACTCAATATTTAAAGACAAAGGCAGCTGCTATGATAGTTTGAGACGACAAGTTGGGCAGTCACGTCTAGTAACTTTGTCTCAAGCTTAATGGCAAGATATCAAATTCAACAGTGAAGCAATTGTGAAATTATATTATCTAAGAAAATTTGAATGTAAATGCAATTACATAATTCTGATGAATTGAACGCTTCATTTTATTAATTATTAAAGGTTCGGTATTAATGTAAAAATGAAGAGTAGCAAAGGTACATATTTCTGAGCGGGTTTTCGGAGTAGGGTTGAGCTCACCACTCTGCACCAAGGCACGTTTGTTTGACTTCACAATTCCTTTCAATATTCTTAAAATATCAGGTATACAAATTTCGTCAATATATTCTCGTTTTAAATTAATTTGGCGGTGATTGAATTCGATGAGTACTTTGTATGAAATTTAAAGCAATCGCCCAGATCCTGAGCTGTTTCTGTTTTTTGATAACTATGTTGTGGGAAGTCAGAATGTGTTAAACAATCATCAATTCACAATGATGTGTTAGTTCTGTGGTTGTAAGCACGGCTGCTGATGATGTGTTCCTGAGTTATAATTTAATCCAATGTCGGGTCAAAATTAGTTATTGGTTTTTTAGTCATGACATTCTCAGCACCAGCCCGGAGCCAGGAAGTTAGCTGATGAAACACAGTCAACTTCTTGACTCTTCCTCTTCATTGTATCTCAGAATGCATATGAAGCCTTGACCTCTTCCTGGTCATGTAGATCGAGGCATTCCATCTAAGTCCTCAGGGGTGACAACGCATCTGCATTTGATTGAATGTCTATGGGCCACAGCATCCACTTAACATCAGGTGAACTCTGTGCTCGTTTGTCACCCTTATCCTATAAAAAAAAAGATGTCGGATTTTCGAACAATCGCACAATGAGACTGAGAGAAGAGAGAGTGCACTTATGCTTGCACAAGAATTCTTGCACTATAATCATAACCTGCGCAGATTCGAAAGGAAACTCTCCATTGAGACTGCCAGCCGTGAACAAAACACAACTTACAATAGCATTATACATTAATTATGGTGCATAAGAATGAGAATCCTAGGAAAAAGATTTCCTTTATAAGAATTTTATTTCGAGCTTTAAGTAAGTTACACTTTATACCATTCGAGGTCGCATTTTTACCGTCGACTTAGTATTCGAATCAAGAATAGGGACTTGAAATGTATTAAGGGTTTGACATAATTCGATTTTCAATATTTCTTAGATATTTAAAAAAATCGACAGATAATTTCCTATATTTATGAAAAAGAAACAATATTTTTAATATAAGATTTATTTTAAAATAAAGTTACAAATTAGGTGTAGAATGCGGTACTTTCTTTATTGAAAACTATTTTTCGTTATTCCTTAATATAATGATTCACTACTTTTAATAATTAATAAGTTTTCTAATAAAATCACATGTAAAATATAACGTTTTAAGCACTAACAAAATTACAGTTGCATTTCTGAGTTATAGACACAATTTTTAATAAGCTGTCCTTTAACATTTTGATAGATATTCATGATTTATTATACAATAGCTAGTTCTGCCTATCGCTCAAAACCTTTTCACTCACTTTCATATCAGCCACCACAGAATCTGTATCACCTGATGATGCTTCATTAAGAGGCGAAACACAAGTTGTGTTAATGATGGTGGTGTGTATTAAGTAGTGTAGTGGTGTTGGGATTAGTTGTAACGTGGATAGTGCACGCAATTGAGGGAGGGCGCGATGCTCTCCAAACTAGGTAAGACACGTAATTTTAATTACTTCTTAACGTCTATAAATATATTTTCACTAATTTATTTTTTAAATGTTTTAAATTTGCAAATGTATGTTTTTACTAATTAAATATGTCTTTATCCTCTCTTCTGATAACTGTATAGTTTGACTTATATAGTTTTCTTTTAAATAGCATATTATTATTCCCACAAACTTGTAAGGTTTGTTTTCCTTTCGCATCACACTAATTCAGCGATCAATAACCTGTTGTGTTCAATGAAAGTTATAATGACGAGAAATTTCTAATCAGAAAGACTATTTTATGCTTTTGCACTTTGTTAATTGGCAACGTTTCTAGATTTTAATACTTATTTACGATTTTCTTAAATCATAATTACTAGTAAAAAGCTGTCCCCATGATAAGTATAGAGTAATATAGTTTTAATGGCTAATATGGATATTTCACTGTAGATTCATATTTACCCCGAGGACCATACAGGAACTTCGTTAACAATCTAATTTCATATGCCGTGCCGCCACCAATGGATTTGATAATTGTAATTTTGAGTGATTAACTACGACACACCTAAACAAATGTTGTAAATCTACAAAGTATGGAGTTCCAATAAAATTTACAAAACCACACTAGAATCCTTAATTGCAACATGTGCTCGACGATAAACATTGTGAGAAAACTTGCATGTCTAATTTTAAACATTTAATATAGCTCGGCGGGCTCTTCTATATCAGAAATAAGGGGAGGCCCGTGCTCAGGATAGTAAACGACATATTAGATTGTTACTTTGATTTTTAGAAATAATTTTGTAAGAAATCTGCATCAACTCTTAACGTTACAATGGGATTGTATTTATTTTACAAAAAAAATTGAAATTTATAACACATTAAACTATTTATTTATTTATAAAATAAAACAATATTAAAATATTATAATATGATATGTATAAATTAATATATGTATAATTGTATCAATTAAATTGTAATGTAAAAATTAAATAATACTTTAAGTTATAAAAAAATAATTACGGCATAAAATAATACAATACTTATTACCATAGAATACTATAATACTATATATACTAACATGTCAATTCACACGTATAAATGAAATAGAAATAGAAATAGAAATAGAAACTTTTTTATTCAATGTAGATTATAAAAATACTTATTGAACGTCACTTTTTTAATTAACCACTGGTTCGCAAAAAAAACCTCTGTCCTGGGAAGAACCAGCAAGAAACCCAGCGGGACTTTTTTTTTAATAATAGCTTACAATCATGTTTACAATCAACAACACAAGATAAATTAGAAATAGCTTGGTAGCGATCACCCTTCCCAGGGGTTATTATCATCTATAAATTCCTTAATATTATAATAACCCTTTTTATACAAACTTAGTTTAATAACATTTTTGAACTTTGTGTATGACAAATTTTGTATATTTTCTGGGATTTTGTTGTAAAAGCGTATACATCGCCCCAAGAATGAATTACTGACTCGGTGGAGTCGAGTAACAGGTACTACCAGCTTGTGTCTGTTCCTAGTATTTACAGAATGAATATCACCTATTTTCGCAAAACTACTTTTATTTTTGTGTACGTACATTACATTTTCATAAATGTATTGAGAGGCCAGAGTTAATATATTAATTTCTTTAAATTTTTGTCTCAGTGACTCTTTTGGTTTTAAATTATATATTGCTCGAATGGCCCTCTTCTGTAAAATAAATATAATTTCAGTGTCAGTCGCGTGTCCCCATAGCAAAATACCATACGACATAATGCTATGGAAATAACTGAAGTAAACTATTCTAGCTGTTTCAACACTGGTAAGAGTTCTAATCTTTTTTACAGCATATGCTGCAGAACTAAGTCTGCTAGCTAGTTTTGATATAAATGTCAACACAATCAATCGTTTCCAATTTTCGTGTCAAGCGTTGCTGCATGCAAATTATTTAAAATTATATATAATAAATGGTAAATTGTAAAATAATTACGTGTCAAAGAAACAGTCGCGGAAAATGGAATCTTTATTTATAAAGGAGACATACAACCAGTAAGTCGAAACTATTTATATTTGGTGAATATAAGAAACAAACAAAAATAAAGAAATATTGATGAGTCAAAACATTAATCAAAAGTCTAAAATGTGTAAATTCGCTCAGTTTGTCAATACAACGAATCGGGCTTGTAGTAGTACGACGTAATTGTTTGTATGTGCTCCCGGCAACACAGATCTTCGTGCGAAATAAGGTTGACGACCATTCTATTAGGTATCTGAGTATTCTATGCTTCTTACTATAGGAGATAATCGTATAGTGGCAGAGTGAGAATATACAAGCTGCCCAATATCATCCCGTTGGCGCTGTAGGAGTCGACAGATGGAGACTGGGACAGTAGGTGGACAGCAGCATTTATCTTAAAACAACCAAAAATAACAATAATACTGCGATTGCAAACTCGCCAGCCAAACGTGGCAACTATGGAAAAATTGTCCCTTTAGGACTATCTATGGGGGAGGCTTATGTTCAAAGGAGAACTTTTGACATGCTGTAATGGTAAATAAATAAGAAGAAGACTATTTGTAGCGAATTATTTGCTTATTATGTTCTTAATATATATGTTTGATGAAGTAAGTGTAGCGTGTATCCGTTACAGTGTAAACGAGATATGTGCTTCGTCTGTTGTAGAAATCATCCGTCTTTCCATCCGATTATAATGTGGGGGGGTAACGACCAAAGTAAGTAGGCTTTTATTAAACGAAGTGCGCTTCACCGTCTTAAGTATGATATGATGTTCGCATGTTGTCCATGCGTTACTTAACTGTTGAAACTTTATTGTAAAATGTGAGTGTATATAAATTGAGTTTTACTCTTACTCATCACACAGTACAGGCGGGTTGGAAAGCATAGCATCAAAACAGAAGTAATATCCTTTTTAATTTATTCAGGGTATATATTAACTAATGGTTGTGACTTAGGGGTCAGAGTATAAAGTTGAGATGTTTGCGTTCTAATCTCAAGCAAAACACACTTTTATAGGTTTATGGGTGTGGATGATTTCGACTACATATGTGTCTATATATTCCGTCGCTTCCTATTTTTAACTCGTCCCATAGCTATTACATCGGATATTGGCAAATAGGCCATGTAGGTTTTTCTAAGTTAAGGCTTATATTTTGGAAGTAAAACATAACCCGTGAAATTGAACTACAGAAACACCAATAAATTACTACCTAAAATGGAAAGTTATATATATATATATATATATAAGCAGCGGCTGAATATCTTTCATACGGCTATTGTCTACAAATCGAATGAAATTCAATCAATAATCACATATTGTTACGTAGAAAATGGAACAGTATTTTGAATGAAAATTTAACACAATGGACTAACCGATTCCGTTGGCTCAGCTGTGACCTGTGATTTAACGTGTACTAGATAAAGCGCACGGTAATTCATTCATTTTCGACAATAACAGTTAATTCATAGATTCAACTGTGACTTAGTAAGCATTTGGCTATGCAGATTACACCAAATATATATGTTCTACTTTTAAAATTCAATTAGGAAGATAATGAAAATCTCATTTGTTACACTTAAGACATTTATGTTGTCGATAGCAAGCAGTTTCTATATGTAGTGTCTCGTACTGCGATTACCAATTCGTCAGGAATCCATGACTATGGCGGTAAATGCTATTGAATATATCATTCTGACTGACTTTCGACCAGCTGACTTTTGTTAAATCGGAAACTACAAAAGAAATTTTGATCCCAATCAATCTTTCGTTGTCAGTTGTGTCATATACGGCAAGTGCGATACTGTGCAGTCTGCAACTAACTTAACCTCAGAAAGCGGTGCTTTTCGTTATCGCCCACATCATCTGCCGATTTCCTTTTCCATAATCTTGACCATTTGGGCCTTATTAGCCTTGTGATAAGGGTTTCATTCGTGTGTTCAATATTATTTCTTATTTATTTTATTATACATATAATAATCTCGTGAACAAACACTGCACAATAAAATCAACTTTGGTTTTGTTGCGCATCATATTGGAAGCGTTAAAAATAAGACTCTGTATATTGTATTAAGTTGTTTATTGTGTATTACCACATCATCGACTTACGGTCACAAAACACTACATCGTGTAGATTGATAAATATACATAAATATCACTAAAATAAAATACATACACAAAAATACACACTCACACACTCACATATGTATATATATATACATATATATATATATATATGTATATATATACATATATATATATATATATATATATATATATATATATATATGTATATATATATATATATAATATACATATATATGTATATATATATATATATATATATATATATATATATATATATATGTATATATATATAATATACATATATATGCAGTCTTTCATGGAGTACCAGTCCCCTCAGACGACCCAAGAGTCTGACCGGGAATAGCCCATTCGCTGAAACGACTACAGGAATAATTTTTTGTCACCTCTAGAGCCAGCTCCAGATATTTTGTTTGCTTATCTGTTTCGGCTTTCACGATAAAGTTAATGTTTTCGGACTAATGAATTTCTTAAGGTTTGAAAATTGCCGAATGGATAAAGAAAAAGAATAAAATTTGCAAATAATTTGCTATTTTTACCATTTTATTACACCGATGGCAGATTTTGTATGTGATCACATCTGATAAAAACAAAAAATCCATTGTTCAAGAAATATACAAAATATTTGATAAAACTGAATACCTACTCCATTTTTGAGTACTATTTTATAGGAATAGTGCTTATGCAGATGTTCAAACCTCATCGAGAAACTTCTCAAAGGTAGATATGATCATTATTTCTGTTCAAAATACTGTAACAAATAATTTGAAGTAATCATAAGAGAACGTGATACGTAGCATAACCATCGATGGGCAATATAGTTAAGTGTTAAGTTATGTTATATCCATTTATCACAGATATATTAATAAAATATAATTATTAATAGAAAAACACATTTGTTTTTATTAAAATACTGTATTTACGCAAACTTTTTAAAAATCTGATAAATAATATTATTAATTTTGTATTGAATTTACATTATGAACGTTAAATAATAGTAATAATAATAATATGGCGTAAGGAAATGACGACCCCATCACCCGCTGACGTAACGGTTATGTGGCAAAACTGCTACGTCAGTGCAGTCATTCAGCACTTTGCAAAGAGATGTTAGTGCCGTATCTCGGCAAAATTGAAGGTGTAAAGGCCCGCTTATGCGCATGGCCTCACCATGAAACGGTACCGGGTGTGAGCGTCTTCCCTTAGCTGACGGCCATTAAATGAGGTCGCCAGGGCGCGTGCTGCATTACCACCCAGCAGCCCCTTACATTCATCACCTGGCTTGGTATCGGCAGTGTCTTCGCGGGCTCAATAATCGGCACCCGCCACTGGTGGATTACGCCGCATGTGTTGGATAATGAAGATGAATAGTTGTGGCGAGAGAGTGTGCGAGTGTAAACGCGCATGGACCTCGTCATCAAAACGCCGGCTGACGTAGTTGAGGCGGTCCGTAGGGCCCCGAACTGGAAAAGCCCGGGGCTCGACGGGCCTAAGGGGTTCGTGATGTGTTACGCTGTGCTTGCCCGACAGTTTCTCTCGAGGCAAGAGGCTCTAAGAGGCTCTCGACCAGAAGTCACTCCCGAGCCTCTTCACTACTGGGATCACTCGTTTGGTTCCTAAAGACCAGGATACCACAGACCAGAGCAAATACCGGCCCATCACTTGGCTGCCTACTATATACAAGAGCAAGATACTAAAATCTATTATGGGCGCGAGAATCACTCGTCACCTGGACTCAAATCAGGTTATGTCGCGCCCTCAAAATGTTGTTTTGACTCAAAACGCCATTTTTTCGTGTCGTGGAACCAAGGGACCACTCCTCATTGACGCGGTCATTAGCAAAGTGGTAAAACGCAACCGTTGGAACTTCTCCACCGCATGGATATACTATAGAAATGCATTTGAGTCGGCGCCCGACTTGGATAAAGAGGGTCATCGAGCTGGCATCGTCAGTTAGAGACTTCCTCGAGCAGTCTAATGGGCAGTGGAGTATAATCCTTTGTCATCTAAGCGAGCAGGTGACGGCTGCCGAAAGCCGCATAAGGATAAGAAGGGGTATCTTCCAGGGCGATTGTCTGAGTCCAATCTTTTCTGCCTCTATTTAAACCCTCTCAATATACATATCTCTCTCAATATAATATTGTAGGGCACCGAAAGGGGATTTCAGCTTTGGAAATGAGGTACAAAATTGACCCACACATTGTACCATATGGTATCATGTAACGTTTCCTAATGGATGACCCTAAGTTATTCGCTTCCAGTCGCTTCCATCGTGTGGAATTGCTAAACATCACTTATGATTTTAGCAATTCTATAAGAATGGAGCTTGGGACGGATAAGTGTGTGGTCCTCCATGTTGTAAGAGGAAGGGTTTCTAGCTCTGAGGGTATAAACTTCTCTATGCCCGTCAATTTAAGTACTCTTTCTGAAGCTGTAACATACCGATACCTGGGTATGTCACAGAACGTCGATACTATCCTTAAATGAGCAATGATGTGTATACTCGCAGTTGTAGCACGAATGGGTCGGCTCGGCCCGGGTAAGGACCACGCTCTCACAGAATACCAGCGTCAAATAGCAGCTTAATGCTGCTGTTTCGTATGGTGAGTGTAGAGAATCGGAGACCGTTTTTACTGGAAAGTAGGCATTCCATCATAGTCCTCAGGGCTGACAACGCATCTTCAGTTTGATTCGCAAACGTGGATAGATGTAGATGGCTGTGGGGAACAGCAACCACTTACCATCATGTGGACTGTGTGCTCGCTTATCACACTTTTCCTATACAAAAATGGCAAGACCTGGCAGTACGGAGCATTTCCAACCATATGGAAGGAGAAGGAGCTCCACGGAGGGTTCTACAGGGCTCTATATGAGCTTTACGTAGTCACAGTTGCCTTCCTCTACTGGCTACGTTTTGGTGACCTCTTTAGGGAAACCGAGGGTTTTTTCTGTGTGATACATAATCAAGTTATTAAGGCCAACAACTATCGGAGATACATCCTGAGGGATGGCACCGTCGACATCTGTCAAGCTAGTCGCCATCCCGGCGAGTCACTTAGGCATGTCATCTCCGGATGTTCGGCGCTTTCTAAGTCTGAGTACCTGCACAGGCACAGCCTAGTAGCCAGAATTCTATACCAGGAGTTCGATCTAAAATACGGTCTCGTGAACCGGAAATAGTCGTAGTACAAGTACTTGATAGAAGCTATGCTTGAAAATAACTGCACCAGGCTCTACTGGGACCGAGCCATCATCACAGACAGGACTTTTCGTGCAAATAAACCCGATATTGTGCTGATGGACCGGGCACATTCAAGGTTATTTTTGATCGACATTACTATTCCGTATGACGAGAACCTCGTGAAAGCCGAAACAAATAAACAAACAAAATATCTGGACCCTCTGTGGAGCTCCTTCTCCTTCCTTACGGTTGGAAATGCTCCGTACTGCCGGTTATTGACATTTTTGTATAGGAAAAGGGCATAGAGATAACAATACCTATGGAGGCGCCGTATTCTACTATAGAAGTAATAGTTATACAAATATCTATAACATCGACACACAGTTGTCAAAAATACTTTTGTTTCTTTTTAACAAAGCAGTAGCTTCATTAGAAAAGGGAGACAACAACAGTTTGTCAATTGCTTATTTTGACAACACTTTCGTGTGACGTCATTAGCTCTCCCATGCGTGTGCGTGTGTGTGCGTGCTGAGTTTTGTGGTAGATCTGCTGTCAAACTGTTGAATGCTAAAAGTTTTTTTGTTGTGTAGTGCAGTGCCTTCATCTTATCTTATAGTAGGTGTGTCTTCTATTTATATTACTATGTTACTAGATAACCACCTAAATTTGATTTGATTGTAACTCTTAATTGAGAGGCATTTCTGAGTTTTTGCAAAACTACCGTACGGCAATTGATTTTTAAATTAAAATAATTTTGTGAAGCGTTATTAAATAACGTCACAACACACACACACACACACACGGTATATTTTATTTTTGTAATCAAAATACAATAGTCGTTTTGTAATGAAGTAAAACCTGACTTATTGTAGAAAATTTTGTATAAATTTTATAATGCCAAACTACTTTATAGAAAAGTAGTCTCCAAATATAAGTTTTAATGGTTTTAAGTGCTGCGAGTCGGTGCCGTTGCATGCGCCTGCTCGAGATTTTTCGGGCGCATGCGACTGCATGGGAATTTTAAGGGAACTGAGGGGTTATATGATGATGATGAATCACAAACTACAAGTTTACGCAATCACTTCTCATTTTTATGTCCACTGTTGAACATAAACCTAGTAAATATTCCTTGGGAGATTTAGCATCAGATGAGTCGCATAGTCGTTTGCTCCCTCTTATATAAATTGAGTTTTACTCTTACTCATCACACAGTACAGGCGGGTTGGAAAACATAGCATCAAAACAGAAGAAATATACTTTTTAATTTATTCAGGGTATATATTAACTAATGGTTGTGGCTTAGGGGTCAGAGTATAAAGTTTAAATGTTTGCGTTCTAATCTCAAGCAAAACATACTTTTATAGGTTTATGGGTGTGGATGATTTCGACTACATATGTGTCTATATATTCCGACGCTTCCTGTTTTTAACTCATCCCATATCTATTACATCGGATATGGGCAAATTGGGCCATGTAGGTTTTTCTAAGTTAAGGCTTATATTTTGGAAGTAAAACATATCTTGTGAAATTGAACTACAGAAACACCATTCAATAATTTACTACCTAAAATGGAAAGTTATATATGTAAACAGCGAATGAATATCTTTCATACCGCTATTGTCTACAAATCGAATGAAATTCAATCAATAATACATATTGTTACGTAGAAAATGGAACAGTATTTTGAATGAAAATTTAACACAATGGACTAACTGATTCCGTTGGCTCAGCTGTGACCTATGATTTAACGTGTACTAGATAAAGCGCACGGTAATTCATTCATTTTCGACGATAACAGTTAATTCATAGACTCAACTGTGACTTAGTAAGCATTTGGCTATGCAGATTACACAAAATATATGTGTTCTACTTTTAAAATTCAATTAGAAAGATACTGAAAATCTCATTTGTTACACTATACACATCATGTTATGTCGGCGATAGCAAGCAGTTTGTATAAGTAGTGTCTCGTACTGCGATTACCAATTCGTAAGGAATCCATGACTATGGCGGTAAATGCTGTTGAATATATATATATATATATATATATATATATATATATATATATATATATATATATATATATATATATATACGAGAGGCTGACCGGGGTTAAATTATTCTTAGGGGGAATAATTTCTTGTCACCTCTGGAGCCAGGTCCAGATATTTTGTTTGCTTATCTGTTTCGGCTTTCACGATAAAGTTAATATTTTCGGATTAATGACTTTCATTCAATTCATTAGTCCAAAAATATTAACTTTATCGTATAAAGTCATAATACCTTTTTATTTGTATATGTTTAATATAAAATATATTTTTTATATTCTTGATTGTAATAATCAAGAATATAAAAAATATATTTTATATTTTATTAGTTTTCTTTATGTATTTTAATGAGTCAAAATTATCCGAATTTGGGATTATTCATACTTTTTTAGATATTTTTTGTTCTTATTTCATGAAAGAATATAAAAATAATTGTCTCGTTTGAAAATAACAATTCCTTGCAATTGAAAAAAAATCGGTTTAAATAGAATAGAATCGTGTTGCTCAATTGCAACATGTATTTATATCATGAGTAGGAAAATTTGAAGAGAATCGCATAAATAAATGAGATGGTATAGTTTTCTGTACTCGTGCACCGGTTCCTCCTGTACTAATAAACACACAAAATATGAAACATCGGTTTGATACGCAATATGAACTTAAGAAACGTCAGTCCATATACTTTCTATAATATCAGAGCAAGCTTTAGTGATTTTGCTTCTAAAATAGGCAAGTATTAAATAGCAACTCGCTCAGTAAAGTCACGCTTGCTTTTTATGCCTTCTGAGAGAATAATTACATGAAACTAGAGCATTGCGTTCTTGCTAGGGATTTTCAAATGTGAAAATCAGAGTGTAGTTTCTTGAAAGTAAGATGGCACTTGGGTGGTGGGAATATAGTATCTAAAATAAACTTTTTTCTTGAAGGTTTTATACAGTATGTGTATTTATTATCTTGTGTTGTCTTCTTTTTTTATGGTGTTGTTATCTTGTGTTTAATGTTTATATAATATTACTCTATTATATAAAATGAATTTATAATGTTGTTTAACATTATTCGTAATTTTTGCATCAAATCTCGCTTTAAATTATTTTTACATTGCTTATCTCAGTTTTTCTACGAACTCGTAATTGGTCGCTTCAAACCATGTCGTTAAAATAACACTGCTTACTTATTGCTAGTAGGTATTTGTCTTAAATCCCAGTCTTATTTTTGAATAAAAATGTAAATGAAGCCTTTTAAAGTAATATACAGTGACGGTATCCTTCTTCGGTATTTACTTACAATATAGCCGTTGATATTACAAATAAATAAAGGACATGTGTTGCTTTATTTAATAAATAATTGACTTTATAATTTATGTGCATATTTTACAAGTGTCACAACCACGGTACGTTTGGTATACATTATGAGAACAAGCTTCACAATTAGGTCACCGGACTTCTCAGTAATTAACAATCGCACTGAATTCGAAGTCATTTGTTTAGGTGTAATTGGTTTTAGAGGCCGTAATCAAATTCACTTTGTTTAACAAAGAACAAAGTTAATTTGATTACTTGTTTAAGCTTCATATTTGCAGCCATTTGAATATTTAGTTCGATAAGATATCAATTTTTTTTTAGACTTGACATAAAAAGTACAATTATCAAAAATAATTATAAATGTGTTAAGACAATTTGTCAGCACTAAATAAAACACAAATTTTGATAGACATAAATAGCTTTGGAAAACATAATGTACAAGGAAAAAGCTTTTCTTAGAAAATATTTCCGGCTTGAGATATGTTTTGGAAACAAATTAAATTAGAATTTTTTTTACCATCATACTTGAAGTGTGAAAAAGATTTTGAAGTATTTTACGCGTAAGTCTACGTAGTTTTGACTAATACCATGAGTAAGAAGTTCTTCTCTGGTAGATAACGAAACAATTTAATTCAATTCTAATAATACTCTTGACCCATAAACATACGTAATCAGTTAGATTTGGGACAATGGCATAGTACTGGAATAATAAAATGTAAAAAATAAGAAGATAATAAATACAAAAATTAAAAATACTGCATTTACTTATGTGGTGTAGGCATGGTAGGTACATAAGAAATAAACAATAAAAAACAAAACATGTATAATATACCATATAGGGACCGTGTTGTTGTAAGAATTCTGTAATATGAACCTAAAATATTTAACCGTTTATGGTCATTATTCATAGTAAGGATATGTAGTAGTTACAGCCTATATACGTCCCACTGCTGGGCACAGGCCTCCCCTTATTTCTGAGAGGGTTTTAAGGCAAGGAAGTGTCCGCCGTGCTGTCCCAATGCGTGTTGGCGAACTTTACATGTTTCCGAAGTATTTTTTTTCTTATTCCTCAGACATGCACGTTTCCTCACGATGTTTTCCTTCACAGCCGAGCGTGTGGTAAATCAGCACTTAAAATTGCAATTAGCGTTCTTTTATATTTACAGAGAGCTTTAACCATCTGAGCTACCACGGCTAGTAAGAATATACCATGAAACAAGTCCATTCCAATTCCAGACAAAGCTTATAACCTTATATTTAACTATTACCTAAAATAAATGATTTACTTCAAACTCTACTTCAAACCTACAAAATTTAACATTTCACTCAACTGAAATTGATTTTTACAATATAACTGGAATAGATTTCCACTTATTGTCTCTCTGCACACGCGAATTTTATAGTCGTCAAGAGTGATAATGCATCTTTACCCCCCTTTGTGTGAAGTTCGATGTAAGCGTCTTTGAGAAGTTGTAATCACTTAACAACAAGTGAACTGTTAACTAATTTGTCGCTCTATTACCTTACTATTCTTGAAAAATGTGGAAGCCTTAGGAGAAATATTAAAAAAGTGAACAAGGCGTCAAAAATCATTCATTAATAATTTAACTTGTTTACTTTTAGCTCTCATGAACTTCACGTTTAAAGAATTTAAATAAGCCAAGCTTTTTTTAAACTTATTAAAAAAGTAAACTTTATATATCCTCTTTTTTTATTTTCTTAGCATCGTTTATAGAAAATATCAGAATTTATACTGTGCTACTAGTAAATGTATTCTATAATATATTTACTCTCATAATAGCGAGTTTTATTTAGTCAAGTTTGCGGGAACAATAAATTACTAACAACAAGTTGAATTAGCTTAATTGAACTATAACAAGTTAACAAAACCGTCTAGAAACGCTAGAATATCAAATCGTCAAAGTGTGGGAATACTTACGCAACAGTAGCCTAATATATAATAAAAAAGGCAGAGTGCGGACTGCGATCTCAAAATTTCGTGGATTCGAATCCACCTATCGACTAGTGATCATGAAACACTTATAACACAAGCATTTTAACCTTACCAAGAGTGGTTAAAGAGAATATTAACAATTTTAATAGCACTGCTTGTATATAGAAAAATGCTGACTAGTGACTCGCCCCGGTTTCGCTTGGGTAATATATATTAATGTGGCGTTGTTGAGAATTATTAATGACCACTTACAATTCGATTTCGCAAAAAAAACAATTTTATTTTATTTTATATTTTATTTACAAGTTTTTATATTTTATAATATAGCCTAAATTACTCCTGGCATCGCCCCCTATCTGATCGTCAAGCTGCACAACAATCGGTTCAGCCAATCATAAGATTAGCTCGCTCAGGCAAACAGACAAAAATTTTAATGCAATGTACAGTACAAGTACAATAACTTAAATTGAAAATAGCATTGCAAATAATGTTACATTGCTAGTATTTTTATTAAAAATAACTTATGACGTGATCCCCTACTTTGTTGTCTCAAAACTAGGTCGATAAGTGGAACATATATTTTTTTAGAAAACTAGACAAGCTCTATACACTAAACGAACTAAAAGCACTGAATGGAAATAATGATATATAAAGAATAATACAATTATTATGTTTGTATTTTCTGTATATTTTCAATGATAGTCCATATCCATGGTTAGATGAAACTTATAATGGAATAAAAGGTTTTAAAGCGAAAAGCAATATATTGTAAAAGTATTTGACATGCTTTTAAAGGTAAAAGCCAATACCTGCATTGTTCATGATCTTTACCCTCTTACATGTTCTAAAGAAATAAGAATTAAGATTCTTACAAATTTATTATAGTTTTTTTTTCTTCATATTTTTAAAAATAAATTTGTGTGTTTGTTGGTAATAGTAAATAAAAATATCTTTTGTTGTCTTTATCCAAACAACCGTGTACACCGCTAGTGTGTAAGAATACCCACTATCCCATACAGTCCCTTGGGTGTCGTAAGAAGCGATAAAGGTAAACTAAAGCAGGATATGAGCAGCAGCATCTTCCCGATAACAGCTGAATAAAATTAAGAAATGCGGTTACCAACACACCTGGTAAGCGTGGCAACTATGACAAAATCCTGCCTATGAAGTGATCTATAGGGGAGGCCTATGTTCAGAACTCACTAGATAGATAGATATCCAAACACAATATTATATTTTTGCATGAAAATCTTAGTAAAATAATGTATGCTTCTTTTCAATAATTATTATAAATATTACAATAAATCAGTGAATGATTGAGAATACATCATTTACTCTAATGTCGTAAATGTTTTAGAGGCAACAAATACAGTTATATCAAATGACTTCCAATAGCTATGTGTGTAGGGGCGGAGTAGGAAAATCCGCTACCCCATCATAAGAGGCGTCAGAGGGAAACTACAACAGGAATTGGGTGGCAGTAATTAAAAACAACATACAACTGCGGTCATAACCGGCCTGCAAATCGTGACAGCCATGGCAAATATTTCATCTATGGGATAACTTATGGGGGAGGTCTATATTCACCAGTAGATTCCGAATGAATATAAATGAATTGATGAATGAATAAATCCTGAGATCTTGCATATTACTCAGGTCAAATTAAAGGCTGTTTATTAGGTGCAAGACATCTGGTACTAAGATCTGTGAATCCGCCTTTCAAGCCTGGCGATTACAGGATTTTTTTCTGGTGAGGGAGAGGGTCATGTTCTGCAATATAAGTTCTTCTAGTTTCTTATAACGGAATATATACTATAAGGTACACGTGATTCTCTGAAAAAATAATAATTACATAATTAAGTGAGAGCTGGGTAGCCCAGCGAGTAAGCGTTTTCCTTAAATTAATTGAAGCAATGTTAAGTTCGTAATCTTGCATAAGCACTGCTCTAAAACCCGGCCAGAAATAAGAGGTCTGTGCTCAATTATAAGACGGATATAAACTGTTACTTTACTTTTAAGAAGGAGATGTAATATTATAGGACTAGCCACCTACTACTAGATGAAAAATCGTGAAAGAAGTTCTTTCACGATTTTTCATCTATATCCGAGTGTTTTTGGCTAAACGTGGTCCGGGTCGCTTACGCTCTTTGGAGTCCACCTACCCTATCGGGAATTAGAGGTGTGACGAATATGTATGTATATGCAAAATTATATCTTTATTTTGCGTTTGTTTTCAATAACAACTGCTAAGTTTCTGTAGACCACTGACATTGATAGAAACCTTTTACCTGGCTTTTATTATAGTATTGTTACTAACATTACCAAGGCAATATAAGGCTCTATAAGATTAAACGATAACGGCTTCTGTCTTCTGAAGCGCCGCCTTTGATCTCCTGCGGTCATTGCATATTTGTCGTTGCTCGACTACCTTTGATTACCATTTCTGTCTGGATTACCGTAGTGTACGTAAATGGCACAAGGATTTGAATGCATACTAGGTTGCATTAAAATATTCAGGTCCAAACGATTCATGTTATTTTCGTTTTAATTATTTTAAGGAGAAACCTGAATTAAATAATACAAAATTGTTAGGAAACTTTAAATATGTTTATTCCAAATTCAAAATAAGTTAGGTTTTATAAAAAGGTGTTCTGAGTAAAGTTCAGGTAATTAATGAAATATATATCAACGAAAACTGCGATATCAGAAGCTGCAGTTGTCAATTCACCAGCAAAGTGTGATAATTATTGTAATTAATTCAGGGAGAGTTTCATATTCACAAGGGGACCGTTTACGAGCTGATGTAATTAAAGGTCAAATGAAGGACTGTCCCACGAGGGAGGGATTTTAATTTTTAACATATAAAACCGATCAAAGCATTTATGTCAAGTGCCTTATTTTTTTTTCACAGCAGTCTTATTTGTGCAACAAACCATTTATTTTTATACTGTGTATGTAACGTACCCTGAGCCTCTGATAGACATATGTTTCATTTTATAAGCGTTACTTTATACTGGAAGGGCTGACTATTTTTAAATTAACAGCAGGTTTAGAACAAGCGAGTTTTACTATAATATTCCTGAGGAATTAAAATATTTATGTCTTATGTTTAGGATAAAATTAGTTTTTTTTAATCAAAAACGTAGGTTTTAAGGCCTATATACGTCCCACTGCTGGGCACAGGCCAGAAATGAAATGCATTTCTGAGAGGCAAGGAAATATCCGCCGCGCTGTCCCAAATGCGTGAGTGCGAACTTCCAATGTCTTCGAAATATTTTTTCTTGTTTCTCAAAAATTCTGGTTTCCTCACGATGTTTTCCTTTACCGCCGAGCAAGTGGTAAGACAGAACTTAAAATTAAAATTAACAGTTTCATTAGTGCCGTCGAGGATCGAAATTGAGTTGCTCGCGTACTGTGAAACTTACGGCAAGCGCTTGGCCACTGAGCTGCTAGGCCCCCCGCTGGTGGAAGGACCAACTAGCACAGAATTAAAGCACAACATAGCAGCATGATGCTGTTGTATGTTTTATGTTATCACTATCATCATTTTTTTATTCTATTTAAAAGAAAAGCAACAAGATCGCCATAACCGACGAAGTTCGATCTGAGGGAAAAAAGTTAAACCAACTTCGTACATTGTCACTTTAGTAGAGAAACATCTTTGTTGTTTGCCACGAGGTTACCACCATTTAATTATTCTTTACAGCTTGTCAAAGTCAACTAGTTATCATAGGCCTCACCATAGATTGCCTAGTAGGGGAAATATTTGCCATATTACGCTCTCTTAGCAATTGGGTTGGCAACCCAGTTTTTAATTTAAATTGTTATCGGGAATATACTGCTGCTTAAAAGAAGATAATGCTGCCTGCTGGAAATTTGCCTTAGTTGCCACACTTGGTAGGCGAGTTTTTTTATAGAATAAGGGTGAAAAACGAGCACACAGTCCACCTGATGGTAAGTGGATGCTGTGGCCCATAGACATCTACATTTGTCTTCAATTAAGAATCAAAATACAGATGCGTTGCCAGTCCAGAGGACTGATATGGAATGCCTCATTTTTAGTAAAAAGGGTTTCCGGTTCTCTAGACTTACCATACGGCACACAGAAGTATTAAGCTGCTATTTTACGCTGGTATTCTGTGAGAGGGTGGACCCTGGTCGAGCCGATATATCCGTAATACACCGGATCAAAATGCTATAGTGAATAACATCATAAAGTGACCACGAAACAATTATCATTATTTTCTATTAATGAACTTTGCTTTACCACCAATAAAAAATTAATAAACCAAAAACGTACAGTGCGTTCGTCAGTCGGATCCTCTCGTATAGTATTGGTATATCGATCAGTCTTTGCTACATTAAAACCACGTCTGAATTCGTATTCGAAATTTACAATTTTTTTAGGCCCCATGTTATATTCACATAATGAATGTGAAAACAATTGAATGTAAAAATAAATATTGCCATAAAATTTTTGAATTAAGAATTTTACAATTTTAGTTTGAAAAAAGTTTTAACTACGTATCCTGGACCGCGCTGGTTTTATATTAATTAAATCCATTAAAACAGAAACTTCGTAAATATAAAATCACTCATTTGTACAATATATCGGGTTTAAAAAAATACATTAAGTTATTAATATTTTCCGTGTAGTGGCGGTTGAGAATATCCACTACCCCATATATTCCCATGGGTGTCGTAAGAGGCGACAGAGGGACACAGGTAGGAGATGGGCAGCAGCATCTTTCTAATAACAACAATAACATAATAAAAAACTGTGGTTGCCAATCCGCTCGCCAAGCATGCCAACTATGGCAAATTTCCTCCCCATGAGCAATGACGCAAACAAACGGTCCCCAGTCCCCGCTATTCCTGGCTACGGTGGCGATCATGGTAACGGCGGGGCAGGGGATGCTAAGAATCTCCGGTGGAGGTTCGGTTGACACCTACGACGACTCGACCTGGCAACGTATAACGCACGCACCCTGAGGACTGACGACAAGATACTGGAGCTAAAAGAAGAGATAGACAAGTTGCATTGACATATTAGGGGAGGACACGACCCAAAGAGGGGTCGGATTTATCGTCCACAAGTCTCTCGTCAACAACGTTGTGAAGATTGGGAGTGTGTCGACGAGGGTCGCGCACCTGATACTCAGAATCACCAAACGGTATTCGCTGAAGGTCATACAGGTCTACGCACCAACCTCGGCACATCCCGATGAGGAAGTGGAGGAAATGTATGAGGATATTTCTAGAGCCATGCATTCCTCCAAAACCCACTACACGGTGTTGATGGGAGACTTCAACGCAAAACTGGGCACAAGAAAAGGCGGTGAGCTGAAGTTAGGGAAATTTGGAGTAAGGCAACGGAACCGTAGGGGCCAGCAGCTGGCTGACTTTATGGAGAAAGAGGGACTCTTTAGATAAACTCTTTCTTCCAGAAGCGGCCCCACAGGAAGTGGACCTGGTCGAGCCCCGACGGTTCGACAAAAAATGAGATTGATTTCATTACGACGACCAGACGCCAACTGTTCAGTGATGTCTCAGTGATCGCAAGGGTGAAAACCGGCGGCGATCACCGAATGGTTAGAGGCACACTGAATCTAAACTTTAAGTTGGAGAGGTCTCGTCTAATGAAGTCAACGTTCCGTCCCCCTCGTGCTCTAATCCAGAATCCCGAAACATTTCAGCTCGAGTTACGTAACCGCTTTCAGTGCCTAGAAGAATAACTGAAGTGGACAAGCTCGTGGAAACTGTCCATGCAGTCGGAGCTAAGTTCTGCAACCCGCCGCAGAATAACACAAAAACTCTTCGATGACACTCTTAATCTCATGGCTGTTAGACGGAAGATGAGGCTGCAATCGTCAACAGATTTGACAGCATACAGGCAACTGAACAGACAGATCTCCAAATGCAAGCGGCGAGACTTGTGCAACTTCAATACTGCTCGTATTGAAGAAGCGACTGAGCGGAACCAGCGCTCCAAAGTCTTTGCCAGAGATCTGTCTGCCAGTAAGAGCCAACTGTCAAAACTGAAGACTGAGTGTGGCAGCATCGTTTCCGGGACACCTGAGATTCCGAGTGAGATTGAGAGGTTCTATGGGCAGCAGTGCACATCATCGTTGGAGCCACACGCAAGTGTGAGTAACGATCTAAGAGCTAGTCTTACCCGACACTATCCCGATGATATCCCGTACGCCAGTCTGAGCGAGATTAGAATGGCTCTCCAGCACCTTAAAAACGGCAGGTCCCCAGGCGAGGATTGAATTACAGCGGAGCTTCTGAAAGCGGTTGAAACACCGGTACTTGAAGTCCTTCAGAAGCTCTTTAATTCCGTCTTCCATGGTAGCACTACTTCGGAGACGTGGAGCAGAAGTGCGGTGGTCTTGTTCTTTAAGAAAGGCGACAATGCTCTCTTGAAGAACTATGGACCGATTTCCCTTCTGAGCTGCGTTTACGTGCTGTTTTCGAGAGTCATTACGAATTGTCTCGCACGCAAACTCGACGACTTCCAGCCTCCCAAACAAGCCGGTTTCCGAAAAGGCTTCAGTGTTTACATACATACCCTATGGCAAATTCTACAGAAGACCGAAGAGTACAATCTGCCACTTTTCCTGGCGTATGTGGACTATGAGAAAGCCTTTGATTCCGTCCAAATTTGGGCAGGGCTACAGTCCCTTAAGCGGTGCCAAGTTTACTGTCAGTATATCGAAGTGCTGAAGTGTTTATACAGTAGGGCTACGAGGGATATCCGAGTATAGAACCAGAGTTCGAAACCTATCCAATTGCAGAGAGGTGCAAGACAGGGTAACGTTATATCCCTGAAACTCTTCACCGCTGCGTTGGAAGACGTTTTCAAGCTACTGGACTGGAAAGGATACGGTATTAACATCAATGGCTAGTACATCACTCATCTTCGATTTGCCGACGATATAGTCCTTATGGCAGAATCGCTAGAGGACCTTAGCACTATGCTCAATGACCTCAATTGTGTCCCAACGGATAGGTCTTAAGATGAACATGGACAAAACAAAGATCATGTTTAATGTCCATGTCACACCTATGCCGGTAGTTGTTGGGAGCACTATGCTCGAAGTTGTCGACGAGTACGTTTACCTGGAATAAATAGTCCGACTAGGTAAGTCCAACTTCAACCGAGAGGTCAATCGACGGATTCGGGAAATTACGACACATCTTCTCGTCAGGTATACCTCAATCTCTGAAAACTAAAGTGTACAACCAGTGCGTGTTGCCAGTGATTATTTACGGATCAGAGACGTGGTCCTTCACTGCTGGCAGTATGAGGACGCTCAAGGTCGCTCAGCGAGCTATGGAGAGGGCTATGCTTGGAGTATCTCTGCGTGATAGACTCAGAAATGAGGATATCTGCAGTAAAACCAGAGTGACCGACATAGCCCAACGGATTAATAAGCTGAAGTGGCTATGGGCCGGCCATATAGCTCGAAGCACCGATAACCGATGGGGAAGAAAGGTTCTCGAGTGGCAGCCTCGTACCGGTAGGCGTAGTGTAGGGCGACCCCCCACTAGATGGAGTGACGACCTGGTAAGACTTCTTGCATGGAAGTCGATGGATGCAGGTGACTCAGGACCGTGCTTTGTGGCATTACTTGGGGGAGGCCTATGTTCAGCAGTGGACTTGTGAAGGGCTGTAATGATGATGATGATGAAGATGATTAATATTTACGTGAACATCATACATTGTATACATTGAATAAAATACTTTTATGGGTTTTATTGCTGTAAAGCCATTTAAATGAGTTAAAAACAAATCAAATTAAACGCAATAAAAATTGTAAATGTAGTTCTATTCAATCAATTTTAAATTCTGTTAAAATGATTTGTAAACCTCATGGAAAGTACATTTCGGAAATGAAATATTGAATGGATGGGATTAGGGAGGGTGAAAATTTTATGAGAGCTCGTTATGTAGTGAAAACCCGCGTGACTCGTTCCTTAACAGCCATTAGGGCCTTGAATTTTAATGTTCTTCATTGAATTCAATAAATTGCTGAAGTTAAATTACATAATAAAATTAAATCTTTATATTTTAAGTTGTGATGCAGATCGTTTTCGATTGGTTTATATTTTCCATACCACATGATTTTTAGGAATAGTCTATGTTGTGTACTTTTTTAGCCTATTATATACCGAGAATCTTATCATAGTAATTTTATTCGTAATTAATCAACTGATATAATTGCTATATTATTACCCTGCCAAGTTATTGATAAGCAAATTTTACCAAGCTTGACTAAACTTAGTCTTATATATAGTTACTTGGATGGAATGGAAGTTTAGTCAAGCACATTCTTTTGATGAACGATTGATGAATCGTTCTTTACTATGACATATTAAGATAAGATATATATAATTATAAAATATTCATCATTATCATCAGTAAGGTCGCAGACCGTAACAGAAAGTAATAAGTGACAACAGTGTAGCTAAGTGCAAAGACCGTGAAATCGTGATCAATGAATTACTAGCTTTTGTGGCGTACAAGGTTGACACATTAGCAGAGCTTGGACTTATACAAATATGTTTGAGTGCCTACTTCTATAATAACGATATCGAGTTCGCAAGACAAACTGTATATAAATTACTTGTCCCACAAAAAAGGATTACAAGGCGTGAGGAAGGGAGTGAGAAGAATAGTCTGCAGGAAATAATAAAGCTAATAAAAGAATTTGAGCCGGACTGCCTGCCCGTTTTTGTGGCAAAGGATTTAAACAAGTTACCGCCAGTTACTTTTGATAGCATCGATGTGGCAACGTTCCTTAAGGATATGGCGTTATTAAAAAAAAAGGGATCGCAACTTTACGCACAAGCTCCAATCCCTACGGTTCTTCTCTGGAATTACTCAAAAAAGATCTAGCTGACGTTAAACTTGCATTGAGGGAGCTGCAAAAAAAAAATTGGGTTTAACCCTGCAACCTGTGATACATATTCGTCTCCTATATCTTGTGAGGACAAGATTCCCGGAAGGTAGGTAGTCAAGAATAAAAGTGTACAGAAATCGCTGTTAGCCAAGATAAGCTCACACGCGTCCACACCGGCCGCTCCCCCTCCACCATAGCCCACAGCGAAGGCATCGTGCTCACCTACGACGTCGCAAGGCGCAGCGAACAATAAATCAGTCCTACAGTCCAGCGGTAGATTCTAAACAATTGTCCAGTCAGCCGTGTTATGCTAAAGTTACGGACGGTTCTGACTTGGGTCCTAAACTTGCGCTTGATTGCGATTTATTAACCATTTCTGAACACAATGATAATATAAACAATTCGCACGTTCTGACACTAAAACTGATAAAGGAGGGGAACTGTACTACAGTGACGAGTAAACGTCAAAAGAGACTAGAGAATAGAAAAGGAAAAGCGCATCCAATAAGCAAATTTAATTTCAAAGCAGCAGAAAGAAACTTATACCTATATATATCACGAGTACACAGAGATAGTACGGCCAATGACATTGCTGGCTTTACTAAGTATAGGACTCAACTGGAAACGGTAGTTACTAAAATTAATACGAACGAAAATAGTTTTAATGCCTTTAAAATCACGGTGCCGCTTCACAAGGTTAATCTCTTTTTGAATGATGAGGGGGATTAATTTTGGCCCGCGGGAATTGTTTTTAGAAAGTTTAGAGAGCGTGGGTGTCGCTCCGTACAAAGAGAACCGAGGAACGAAAACAAAATAACTAATAAACAATATGGATAAGTCCGATATATCATTTATTTCCTTCAACTGTAAATCAGTTAAAATATCTCTTGTTCAAAAAGGAGAGTTGTGTAAAAAATATCACTTGCTGGCGCTCCGGGAAACCTGGTTGTTCACATACGATCCAGGTTTTCTTAATACTATAGACTCAGAATTTGAATCCTGTGGAGTATCGGCCATCGACACGTCTGAAGGACTAACCCGCGGAAGACCCTATGGTGTTGTAGCACTTCTATGGAATAAGCGATTATTTCCGAGTGCGGAGGTCATACCTTGCTATAATAACAGGATGTGTGCTGTGAAGCTAAGCCAAGGAAATAGACATGTGCTCGTTCTAAGGGTTTATATGCCTACGAACAGTGACAACAACCTAGCGGAGTTTACAACTTGTTAAGGAAATATTAGTGCAGTCATAGAAAGTTCGGATATAGAATCGGTTTTTTCTAGGTGACTTCAATGCCCACCCGGATTCACTTTTCGCAAACGAACTATTAAATTACCGTCATGAGCAGTCATTAAGTTGTGTTGACATCGATGTTCTAGGTAAGAAATCCGACACGCGCACATTTGTAAGCGATGCGCACGGGACATGTCGATGGCTCGACCACATCGTGACTGCGGCCGCCGCTAGCGCAGTGAGTAGTGTGTCTGTGTGTACCTAGGCTGCACTAAAAGTATCGGAAATGGAATATTTCCACTGTTCCTGTCATATTAAAATCTTTTTAATTGAAAACTCTTTGGTTTTAAAAATCGAATACCATCATTTATTTAAAAAAGATTCCCGGTCTTGTCACAAGGTTTTGTCAAACTTGTTTAGTCGTTGAGAAAATGGAATTGACTCGAGAAAATTCAAGAGCGATGATTTATTATGACTTTCGAAGTTGTTTAACACAAAAACAGTGTGTTGACCGGATGATTTCTGCATTTGGTGATAAAGCCCCATCCAAAACCACAATTTATCGCTGGTTTGCCGAATTTCAACGTGGACGTGTCAAGCTCAGTGATGATCTCCTTCAAGGTCGTCCAAAAACTGCAGTCACCCAAGAGAACGTTGATGCTGATTGAGGAAGATCGACATGTGACATACCGCGAAATTCGGGCAACTTTAGACATTGGCATGAGTCAAATACAAATAATCTTGCATGAACAATTAGGTGTAAAAAAGTTGTTTCCCGATGGATACCGCATTCGCTCTGTGAAGAGCAAAAAGCGGCTCGCGTTACTTGGTGCGTCAGAACTCTTGAAAGATTCCACGCAGGATCCTCAAATGCTGTATACAACATCGTATCAGGTGACGAATCCTGGATATACGCGTACGAACCCGAAACAAAAAACCAGTCACGAGTTCGGGAGGTGAGAGGGGGTGTTCGAAAATGAGTTAAAGCCAACAAAAATTGTTCGTTCACGAAGTGTTACAAAAAAATGGTGGCCACGTTTGTCTCCAAATCCGGCCATATTACGACTATTCCTCTTGAGGGACAAAGAACGGTTAATGCAGAATGGTATGCTAGCATTTGTTTGCCATGAGTCGTTTCTGAACTCTGTAAAGAGAACTGCAACCGCCGCATCATCCTCCATCACGACAATGCGAGTCACACCGCACACAGAACAAAAGAGTTTTTAGAGCAAGAAAACATAGAATTATTAGACCATCCGCCGTACAGCCTCGACCTAAGCCCTAACGATTTCTATACTTTCCCTAAAATAAAGAATAAATTCGCGTGGACAGAGATTTTCATCACCCGAAGAAGCTGTGGACTGTAACTGTGATATAGTTTATAAGAATAGTGACCATTGTACTTCAATAAATGAATTTTATAATAATTTTATTAAGATATTACTCACTAGTGCAGAGAATAGTTATAGGCAAATAAAAGATAAAAAGCCATTTGTGATTGGTTGGAACTATCACGTGAGGCATCTACATGTTGAGGCTAGATAAAAGTTTAGTGTCTGGGTTGCTGTTGGCAAACCATCTTCTGGTTATTATTATAATGAGATGTCTTCAGCTCGTAAGGAATTTAAATCCCCATTTACATTCATTCAAAACTATCAAGAAAAGATAAAGTTAGATATATTGGTCCGAAATAATAAATCGGTTCGCCCTATTAGTATCCAGGGTGAGGTAAATCACACAAAGATAGTCAACCTTTTTAAAAATAATTTTAATGTTGACGTGAAAAATAAGCAAGATACACCCCAATTAACTACTCAGAATCATACCTTTTTGAGTACAGAAACATCTTATGCTCAGCCTAATTTCGATAACTGCCTAGTTACGGAGGAGGATATGATTTCCGTCTTACGTAGCATGAAAAAGGGAAAGTCTCCGGGATGTAACTACCTGAGTATAGAACATACGTTGCATGCCGGGCAGTACATTTGTGTAGTCCTCTCTGAATTATTTAAGTTATGCATGCGCCACTCATACCTGCCAAATAATCTATTACTTACCATTGTGGTGCCGATTCCGAAGTGTAAGACTGGAGATCTCGCAAGCATGGCTAATTACCGACCTATATCTCTCACCACTGTTGTGGTCAAGGTATTTGAGCATTTGATTCAAGCCAAAATTACACTCTACATGTCCATTGACGATGGTCAGTTTGGTTTTCGACCAGAGCTATCTACTTATATGGCTATTTTTGCCTTAAAACAAGTAGTAAATTACTATGTTGAACGCGATACTAGTGTATATGCCTGCTTTCTTGATTTGAGTCGTGCTTTCGACACCTTGAATCATGATCTGCTATGGAAGAAGCAAAGTTCTAATAACGTTCTTGCTGGTATTGTTGACCTGCTCACTTATTGGTATAAGAGACAGATCAATAATGTAAAATGGCGTGACTCTCTGTCCGATGTCTACTCGCTGACTTATCGAGTAAGGCAGGGGGGGTTTACCTCACTCGACTTCTTTAACATCTATGTGAATGACTTGATCGTGGAGCTCAGAAGAAGAAGTCGGACGATATGGTTCTGCTCAGCCCTACAATCAAAGTTATGCGGAAATTAATATCCATATGCGAAAAATTTGCTAAGGATCATAGTTTAATTTATAACGCAAAAAAGACGGAGATGATGATTTTTAAGGCGGGTAAGAGCCCAACCAATGTACCTGAGGCGCACGTGGCGGGTCAACCCGTTAACATAGTTCAAACTTTCAAATACCTCGGTCACATAATGACAGCAAACAGAAAAGATGATTGCGATATAGAATGACAGAGAAGAGCTTTGTCTGCCTGTGGTAATACGATTGCCAGGAGGTTTGTTAAAGCCTCCAAGGAGGTTAAGATTTTGCTCTTCCAAACGGACTGTCAGTCTTTCTACACCTGCCAGCTCTAGACTGAATATACGGGGCGATCTTTGAATGGTATTCGTGTGGAATATAATAACATCTTTAGAATGCTTACGGGTCTCAAACGCTATTGCAGTGCTTCAGACATGTTTGCCGAAGCATACGTTTAATGCCATTCAAAGATTCAGAATCGCATCATTCATGTCCAGGGTTGGTGAGTGTAGAAACAAGATAATTAGTGAGTTTGCGGTAAGACTGCCGACCACAACCTTTTATCAAAAATGACTTAAGATAGCTGCTTGACGTGATGGTTCCCTCCATTTAGACTTAGATATTATTATAATATAATTATTTTTTAATTTTTAGTAATTCTGTACTGCATTGTTTTTTTTTGTTGGTAATTTATATGGGTGCAATGTGCCTGAAATAAAGAGAATTTATTTATTATTATTATTTATTATTAGTCGTTTCAGTTGTCCGACATAAGAGAATTGAAAAAAAAACTCGTTACCGAGAACTCTTTCAAAACAATCTTGATAAAATATTTTCTTGGCATTATATACTAAGAAACCCAAACAATTACCTCAACAGGGGATCATTTGAAGATTATAAATTGTGTTTTCCTACTAAAAGTTTATTTTGTGATCTGAATTAGAGCGTTTCATGTAATCTTTGGGCCAGTTTAGACATTTTTTTGTTTTTGTTAATTATAAGTAACACAGAGGTTGTGATTAGGTTTTGTTAATTAAATTTTGTTAAGGAAACTACTAATTATATTTTAATTTGATTAATTAAAAAATATGCTCACTTTATTTGTTAATTCAATTGGTAAATCGACTACATAATATGTATCCCGCGCGACCACTTACGTGACTTTTAGAGGTACGACTACTGCGGGGTTATCGTCAATTTCTCGGAGTATTTTTTAATTAGATATATTGACATATCGTTATTAATTATTATAATTATTTTATATTGATAGCTTTTCCCAGCGTTAGCAAAAAATAGAATAATTGTAATACCACTGTCAATAATTACGCACAGCGACATACAAATAAAAGTAACTACGCAAAGAAAATATTTGATTAGTCTGTAATAATTTATTATTGCCCAAATATTGACCGAGATGGTGTAATAATATCCAATACCCCAAATCGTCTATGGAGTGTTGTTAGAGGCGACAGAGAAAAACTAACTCTGAAGAATATTTTTTTACTTTCAATTGTTTTCACATTAATTACATGATCATAGACGTATAAAAAAGTATATAAAGTCGTAATAAAAACGTATTGATTTAAATTAATTTTATTACAAATATTATACAAAAATTGATTAAATAATTGGAAGGAAAGATGTTATAAATAGATAACCAAAGACCTACGTAATCGAATCTTTGTTAGGGATCCGAAAAATGATTTACATAACATAATATGACCGTTAATAAACTATAAGACGTGATGGTGATAATTAATTACTAATGGTTAGCTAGATACCTTTTACCATTAGTACCCCTAATAGGGAACCCAAAATTGATCATAATAGAATAGAATCATTTTAATTCAATACAGATTACAAGAATACGTATTGAAATTCATTTATGCTTTACCACTGGTTTGGAAAAAAACACTGTCCTGGGAAGGACTATCAAGAAACCCAGCAGGAGATTTTTTATAAAATTAATTTCAAATATATTATTTTAGAATTAATATGGATATATTTATAAGGCTTAGTGTACTCCTATAAGACAACTACAGACCAATTTCCCTTCTGAGCCGCGTCTACGTGCTGTTTTCGAGAGTCATTACGAATCGTCACGCAGGCTCATCATCCCAACATCATGATCCCAACGTTGTTGCGGATTCTGTTACTGATGTGGTACTTCAGGGTATGGAACTTTTTATTCCTTCCTCTGTGGTGCCCATTGGAGGCAAATCTCAGTCATGGTTTGGTCGCTCCTGTAAAATAGCATCATGCTACAAGCAGGAGTGCTACCAAGCCTGGGTTGATGCATCAGCGTCCCGGGATGTAAACACCAGCGCTCTAAAAAAGAAGTATAATTCCGCCTCAAGGTCCTTCAAAAGAGTCATTGCCAAGGCAAAGTCAGAGCATATAGGCAGAATTGGCGAGAAACTAGTTCGCCTTCCTTCTGGAACCCGTGCATTCTGGTCTGGTGGAATTTCTGTCAGCCATCTCTTCCATCTCTGCACAGGGAGGACGACTCACTGGCCAACACTGCAAAGGAAAAAGCCGATCTTCTAGGCTCTTTCTTTGCGTCTAACTCGACTCTCGATGACGGGGGGAGTACGCCGCCGACCATCCCGCGGTGTGAGTGCTCCATGCCGGAAGTGCAGTTCACACAGCGCTCGGTTCGCAAAGCACTCCTCTCCCTGGACATCCGCAAGTCGAGTGGGCCTGACGGAATCCCCCAATTGTGCTGAGGACGTGTGCTCCAGAGTTGGCACCGGTTTTAACGCGTCTTTTCCGGTACTCCTACTCCCTAGGCGTAGTCCCAAAATCATGGAAGACGGTTTTCGTCCACCCGATCCCTAAAAAAGGCGACCGCTCAGACCCGTCCAACTACCGGCCAATCGCCATCACCTCCTTGTTCTCCAAAACAATGGAGTCCATTGTAAACTGCCAGCTCATGAGGTACCTTGAGCATCACCAGCTGATTAGTGACCGCCAATACGGTTTTCGCCGTGGTCGGTCAGCTGGTGATCTTCTGGTCTACCTCACTCACAGATGGGCGGAGGCAGTAGAGTTCAAGGGGGAGGCATCGACCGTTAGTTTGGACATTGCGAAGGCCTTCGATCGGGTTTGGCACAAAGCGCTTCTTTCGAAGCTCCCTTCCTATGGGCTTCCCGAGAAATTGTGTGATTGAATCACCAGCTTTCTTGCAGATCGGAGCATCAAGGTCGTTGTAGACGGTGCAAGCTTCAATTGCAAGCCTATTAATTCTGGTGTTCCACAGGGCTGCGTGCTATCGCCAGCGCTGTTTCTTCTGCATATCAATGATATGTTGCATACCCGTAACATTCATTGCTATGCAGATAACAGCACTGGTGATGCTCTTTACACCGGCCGAGCCATAATTTCTCGGGAAAACGTCTCCGAGTGCCGGGACAAACTTGTGTCTGAAGTCGAGTCTTTGCTGAACATAGTCTCGGATTGGGGACGACTAAATCTGGTCCAGTTTAACCCCCAGAAGACACAAGTTTGCGCGTTAACCGCTAAAAAGAACCGCTTTGTCGTATCCCCTCAGTTTCAAGGCACTCCCCTTGTTGCCTCAGCCAGTATCGGAATCCTCAGCGTCGACATATCGAGTGACGTGCAGTTTCGTGGTCACTTGGAAGGGAAGGCCAATTGACCTCTAAAAAGCTTGGCGTGCTCAGCAGAGCGGGACAGTATTTCATGCCGGCACACCGCCTGCAACTTTACAAGACGCAGGTTCGGCCGCACATGGAATACCGTTCCCATCTCTGGGCTGGGGCTCCCCAGTACCAGCTCCTTCCACTTGACCGCATCCAGCGCAGAGCGGCTCGAATCGTCGCGACGACCGAGTGCTTTCCGATCGGCTCGATTCACTGGCGCTGCGAAGAGATGTTGCATCTCTTTGCGTATTTTATCGCATCTATCACGGGGAGTGCTCTGAGGAATTGTTCGGATTAATCCCAGCCGCCAAATTTCGTGAACGCACTACACGGCAAACGTCCCGATACCATCCACACCATCTGGATGCTTGGCGGTCCACCACTGTACGTTTCACAAGGAGTTTTCTTCCACGTACAACCTCTCTGTGGAATAGTTTACCACCGGCGATTTTTCCGGACCGATACGACCTGGGGACCTTCAAGAAAAGAGCTTACTCCTTTCTAAAGGGCCGGCAACGCACCCGCAATTCTCCTGGTGTTGCGGTTGATCATGGGCGGCGGTAGTCACTTAACATCAGGTGAGCCGCATGCTCGTTTACCCCCTCTTCTATAAAAAAAAGGCAAACTCGACCATTTCCAGCCTCCCGGACAAGCCAGTTTCCGAAAAGGTAGTAATACCATAGACCACATACATACCCTTCGGAAAATTATACAGAAGTCCGAAGAGTACAACCAGCCATTTTGTCTTGCGTATATGGACTATGAGAAAGCCTTTGATTCCATCAAAATTTGAAGAAGTCTGTCTGTTCAGTTACCTGTATGCTTTTAAATCAGCTGAAAGGCTACAGTATCATTTTCCGTATAACAGCCATAAAATTAAGAGTGTGATCGGAAAATTTTAGTGTTCTTCTGCTGACGAATCTTAGAGAACTTAGTTACAATCACATGGATAGTTTTCAAAAGCTTGTCATTTATATCGTCCACTTCATTGCAGTTTTTCAGGCACTAAAATCGATTTTGTAACTCGAGCTGAAAGTTTTCGGGGCTTTGGATTAGAGCACGAGGAGGACGGATAGTTGACTTCATTAGACGTGACCTCTCTAACTTCTCGTTTAGGTTCAGTGTGCCTCTCACCATTCGGTGATCGCTGCTAGTTTTCACCCTTGCGATGACTGAGACATCACTCAACAGTTGTCATCTGGTCGTAATAATGAAGTCAATCTTATTTTCGTCAAACCATCAGGGCTCGACAGATCCTTAAAGAGATTTCAATGCTAGACCTATCTACACCTAGTCAGTCAGGACCGGTATGCACGCTAACATTCTTGATGTTTCAGCAGAAGATGCCCTATATAAGGCCACCGTCGACCGTGATGTATTGAATTGGCCATACAAGCGAATACTTAGAAGCGATATAAATTCGAACTAAAGTGATCAGTAATACAATTGTGTTTTATCATTAGTGTGTTATAAGTTGTTATTGGTGTTCAGTAAATAAAGTAGCAATTTTAGTAATTCAATCGACAGTTTTTAAATTGTTACGAATCTCAAGCTCGTAACACTATAATGAATATAATTTTAGAATTATATTCATTATAGTGTTACGAGGGTTACATAAACGGGGTTGCATTTAGATGCAACCCCGTTTATGGGATGCTCAAAATAAATCTGTTGTCTTGACGTACGAAACTTAGGTTTGACCAGCAAATACAATTTATTATGCAAATGGAGTCAGCGTCTTCTGTATACTTCAGAACATGTTTTGAGAAATCTACTATAATCGTAATCAACATGTTGTTGCTAAAATATGGCTACTTGCAAATATTATGTTTACGAGGAATCTAATATCACAATCTTAGTCAAGACAATTTGAGTTCAACAGGTTGTTATGATATTACGGTTACTTCCAGGTGGTTTATCTTACTACAAACGAATAAACAGATATATAAATATGCCTTGTTTCCAATATTCCAATTGTTTTTTTTTCATAAGTACAAATTAGGTTTCAATATGATTTGTAAATATGTTCACAATAACAATTTATAACAGCATAAGTTTAATTTACTTACTTATACTTATCTTCACGCACAATCCCTAACGGGGTAGCCAGAGAGAACAGATCGCCAAGTGTCACGATCCTTACATACCTCTTTCGCTTCTTTCTTGTTCATTAACTTCTTCATACATGCACGTCTAGGTATCCGAGTACTATTGACCTTCCCCTCTTCGAATAATTTGCTCACATGGTCTTCGAAAGTTAGTCTCGGTCTACCTCGACACCTTTTAATATTTATATATTTTCTTCACCATTCGGTCTTCACTCATTCGCTCAACGTGCCCAAACTATCGGAGTACGCCCCTATTAATTTTTGTGATAAGGTCATCTTTCAATCCTGCCATATTGCGAATCTCTTCGTTTAGCTTTCGGTCGGCTATGGTAACGCCGCACATTTTACGAAGAGATCGCATCTCCACTGCATTCAACTTACTTTTATGCTTCTTCTGACATACCCAGGTTTCGCTGCCATATAACAAAGTCGGCACCAACACTGCGTTATGTATTGCAAGGCGTGCACTCTTCACTACGCCTTGCCTCTTGATTAACGCATTCAGGGCACCATTGACTTTGTTCCCGGCAGCGACGCGCCTGTCCACATCTAAATCACATCTTCCATCCCGGCTGAAAGCACTCCCCAAGTATACAATTTCATTTACCTGTTCTAGACATTCCTGATTTACCCATATTTCACATTTCGTTCTCTCTTCGTCCTTTTCAAGTACGAGAACCTCAGTTTTATTAGCATTGACGACTCCGTCGCGCAATGGCTTAGCAATGAGTGGCTGCGCTGGGGGTTGCGGGTTCGAATCCCGCACGGAACAAGTATTTCTATGGCCTACAAATAGTTGTTCCGGGTCTGGATGTTTGTCCTTGTGCAATTTATGTTTGTAAACTGCCCCTACGATACAAGAGAAAATCTTAGTGTAGGGGTAACGTTTTTTACATTAAATAAAAAAAAGAAAAAAACATTCAAACGGAGACCTTTAATTTCACATTCCTCTTTCATACACGTGACTTATGCCTGCAGTTCTGCTTCTCATGGTGCAATAAGTACTGCATCATCAGCATACAGCAGACAATTAACTTTAATGTCACCCAATTTCACACCCAAACAGCTATTTTTCAGCTTCTGTAAACAGCTGTCGAGATACAGTATGAACAGCCAGGAAAACATGACACAACTCTGTTTTTGATGAAGATATACCTGATCAGGAATTACCAAATGCTGAAAATGAGTCTGATCCAGAAATTTATTTACCTATGGCTCAAATTGCACGAAAGAGAATATCCCGCCTACAAGTAGTTCTAATACGGCCAGAAACATCCGCGAAAAACAACGGCCAAGACTGTGGAGAACTGAATTTAATGACAAAACTCATGAGTACAGTACTAGCCTCCCAGCTCAAGATATTAAAACCCCACTACAATATTTTGAAGAGTATTTTAACGATTTTTTTTTTTCGAAAATATGGCCTTCTGCACCAATATTTACGCTTGGCGCAAAAAAGGAATAGTTTTGAATACAAATAAGCAGGAAATGCGCAAATTGTTTGGCATTTTTCTGATTATGGGTTGTATACCGTTTCCACGGATACACATGTATTGGCGATCGGGTATAATACTGGACATCATTGCCGAAAAAATGCCAAGAGAACGATTTTTTTTTGCTGCGTAACAATATTCATGTCGTGGATACGGAGGATGCTCCAGAGGGAAACACAAACCCTCTTTGGATGGTACTACCAGTGATTAACGCTGTTAAAAATACCTGCATGAAGCTTTAACGTGTTCTAGGATTCTATTCCATCGACGAACAGATTATACCGTTTGCAGGAAAATGCCATCTCAAGATACTTGTCAAAAATAAGCCTAGACCGCCAGGACTTAAAAATTATATTCTTACTACCAGCGATGAAAAATTATGTTCTTACTACCAGCGATGGTCTCATGCTGGATTTCGAAATATACTACCCAAATAATCCTGCTTATGAAGATAGATCCTTAGGCGAGAGGCCAGCAGTAATTCTAGGTCTAGCCAAAAATGTTCCACCAAATTGTTGCCTTTACTTTGATCGATATTTTAATACAATACCTCAGTTAGAATGACTTCAGGAGATTAATCTACATGGTACAGGCCCTATCATGCTGAACCGAATACCAAATCACAAAAAACTGGATCTCAAGAGTGACAAAGGTTTACAGCGGGGTGATGTGGTACAATATACTTCCAAGGATGTTGCACCGGTTAAGTGGAAAGACAACAAGGGTGTTCTTATGGCATCGAACTGCACAGGTGGAAACAATACAAGTTATATTCCGAGATGGTGTAAGAAGACCAAACAATATGTAGACGTCAGTGCCCCACGTATTATTTTGAATTACAATAGAAATATGAGTGGAGTTGACGTCCTAGACCAACCCTTAGAATACTATAGGACTTATAGGACATACCAAAAGACCAGAAAAGGGACAGTTAAGGTGATGGTGCACTTTTTAGATCTAGCGGTTGTAAATTCTTGGCGAAAGTACCGCAGTGACTGCGCTTCTAACAAAACCAAAGGCAAAGATTTACTTTGGTTTAGGGTAGATCTTGCAGACGCACTCATCAACAGTATACCTATTTATTAGTCTCGACAGTTTGAAAATAACAATGAACCAACAACCTCGCAGGAGTTGCAGATAGAACCAGAGGAAAAACCATCTAAAAGATACAGGCCATCTGTTGCTCCTTCGTTTGACAAACGATTTGACAAGTTTGATCACATGCCAGTCTTAGATGACCTTAAAAGAGGCAGAAAATGCAGGATGGAGAGTTGCACTTCTACTACAAAAGTACGATGCATAAAGTGTAATGTATACTTGTGTATACTACCAAAGCAAAATTGCTTTTTGGAGTATCACTCTAAGTAACTTTTAATGCCGTCCATGGAAACTTGGTATTTACAATAAGTGGTTAATTTTAGATTTCTTTTTTTTTTGAGAATTAATAACGTTTTTGTGTGAGAATACTTTGACTGACTAGTTGATAAAATAATTTTGTTGCTTCCAAGTAATATTAAGTACTTAAATACGGGTTGAGAACCAAATAATTATAGTTCTTAATTATGAATAAAGGTTCCTAATTATAAATGTCCTTAAAAAGACTGATTACATTACAAATGATATAGTAAAGCATGGTTTTTCATTTAATTTCCCTCGAACGCACAAAGTTGCGTTGGCACAGTTGAGCACGACAGCGCACGTTCGTGCGACGGTGATTTGGGGGTCCTGGAGGAATACGATTTTTTTTACTATTTTTTTAGGAACCCTTCGACCATAAATGTAAAGCTGCATGGCATGGTTTCATTATTAATTATAATATTTTTTGTCGTGCTGTAAGGGTTATGCCAACGTTATAGGTCAAAGCTTTTAGTAATTTTCATATTAAAGTGAAGTTTTAAGCTTTAGTCTCCAAACGTGGACACATAGATAGATAGATAGATAGATAGAAAATTCTTTATTGCACTCAAACAAACAATTTGGTACAAAGGCGAACTTAATGCCGAAAAGGCATTCTCTGCCAGCTAACCTTTTGTAGTGTGGTGAGAGCTATGGGTAGAGCCGCGAGAGAAAGAAAAACTAACTTATTTATTCATACTATTCAAAACGCATTATATAATATTATGTATACATATATACACTCATACACATACATATATATATATATATATATATATATATATATATATATATATACATGCATACATATATATTTAAATAAAATATATACTAAACCAATAAAGCATACAATATAGTATACGAAATTATAATAAACATAATCAATAAAATTAATCAAGTAGTTTTAAATAATATGCCTCAAGCTTACGTTTAAATGTATTTATTGAAGGAGCATCTTTTAAATCTCGTGGAAGGTTATTCCAAAGTGTAATTGAATATACCGTGAAGGAATCCGAGTAGTATGCAGATTTATGCATAGAGATAGTTAGAGTTTTGTTGGTCATCGAACGGGATAAGCTTAAATATGAAAAACGCTCTTTTAGATAAACTGGGGAACAAGGATTGTGAAGAATACCATACAAAGTGGTTAGAAGGTGTGTGTTCCGGCGAAAACGGATGTCGAGCCACTTAAGTCTTGAGCGAAATTGTGATATATGATCAAACTTGCGCAGGCCAAAAATATAGCGTATGCACAGATTGAGCAGACGGTCGAGTTTGCTAAGCAGCTCCTCAGTTATATCTGGATAGGCAATATCGGCATAATCAAAGATAGGAAGCAACAGAGAGTTTCACATACTCTATATTCTTAGATTGGAGCCGTTTCCATTTTCATAACTCAATACCGCGACCATTCGCAAAGAACTGCGACGGCTGTTTGGCCGTCAGAACGTTGTCATTAACATAGCAAGCAGCCACCGCACTCTGCTTGGCTTTGGGCCATATTTCTTTATCTTATTAGGAAAATGTTATTTCAAATAAGCAATTTGTCGTAGTTTAGCAAAAGAAGACTACGAATTCTAGTAGTATGTCATGTAATACTTAAAAATGTCGGACATCCAGTGCTAAAAAACATCATCATCATCATCATCATTACAGCCCTTCACAAGTCCACTGCTGAATATAGGCCTCCCCCAAGTAATGCCACAAAGCACGGTCCTGAGCCACCTGCATCCATCGACTTCCTGCATATCTTACCAGGTCGTCACTCCATCTAGTGGGGGGTCGCCCGTATACTACGCCTACCGGTACGAGACTGCCACTCGAGAACTTTGCCATACATGAATAAAAAAACTTACGAGTGCCAAATTTACTTTTATGCGCTGAAAGCTTTTAACTAATGAACAAGGACCTAATGGCCGATAAATGGCGAAATTTGATGCTTAATGGAAGTGTATCTGAGAGTAGGCCCTGGATTGGAATTTTAAAAATGTATCATTTTCTGATCGGGCTTGTGGATCCTAAAATACTCTTAATAAAAATAACTAAAGCAAAGGTATTTGAATGCTGTTTACAGTATTTAAAATGTAAAGGGTGTCGTAATATTTTTGCTTAAAATATTATACCATGTGACACTTACAATATCACTTCGTAATCATATTATATCATGAGAATCAAATTTAGCGGCATTTACTTACTCAAGCAAAAGCATCTCCGAAGGTAAGTCAAGGTCAAGGTTATTTTACTAGATACGAGTATATGACAGCGACCTTGACTTTTCTGTGATTAGGCGAATTTAACTATATTTTGTTCGAAGTTTTTGATGAACAAGATGTTATAACATGTCAATTAATACTGCAGTTAAGCTGGAATCGAGAAAGTTTTATGTCATACTTAACTACATATTTATCTGCTAAATCAGGAACCATGCCTAAATTACATCTAAATTAGTAAAATTGTATAAGCAATCTATGATTTAAAACCCAAAGAGTCGCTCTGACAAAGATTTAAGAAAATTAATAACATTAACTTTGGCTTAATAACTTTGGCTTCTAAATACTTTTATGGAAATATAATCTACGTACACAAAAATAAACGTAGTTATACAAAAATAAGTGATATTCATTCTATAAATACTGGGAAAAGACACATGCTAGTCGACGCATATACAACAAAATTTGACTTCCTTAAAGTTTAAAACTTTATTGTGCTGATCGCTACTAAGCTATTTCTAATTTGTTTCAACAACAAAATTTGATGAATTGTGTAACGTACATGATTGTAAGCTGTTTTTCTTTAAAGTCCCGCTTGGTCTGGTTTTGTTTTGGTTGTTCTTCCCACGAACAGTTTTTTTTTCCGAACCAGTGGTAATTTAACAAAAAAGTGACATTCAGTAAGTATTATTTACAGTTTATTAAAAAAGTTTCTGCTTCATACTTTGGAAGCAACTGGCGGCTTTTTCGAAATAAATGATCATATAAATTCTCATCTACCGCCTCCCCCTCCTCTCAGTGAGATACGAGAAGGAAATACAAATACTCGTAAAATGCCTCGTTGGTCCAGTGGGCGCAAACGCAGTTTTTGATCATGAGGTCCCGAGTGGAGCCAAAATCAGTTTTCGAGTTTTCCTCTCAAGAAATTCTCCATAGAGAATTATGAGAGTAAGAAAATAGAGAGTGCATCTATGCTTGCGCAAACACTTGGGCACTATAATCATGTCCTTCGCGGATGGCTAGTCTCCGTTGAGACTAAAAATTCGGTCTGGAGGACCTTTTATTATTATTATTATAAATAAAATTGAAAAAGGTCTGCTAAATTAAATAATGTTTAATTTTTTACAATTTTCTACTTACCTACTTTCATTTCAAATGATGTGTTCAGCATATAATTCCTTAGAAGTATAATATTAAAATTTATGACTTTAATCGCATTTAGGGACGAGTATTGCTGATTTTCACTTCATAAAGAGACCCTTTTAAATATTCACCCAACCTTAACCTAAACCCTCAATATTTCATATCCTTTCTTGGGTCTAGAGACTACAGATAAGATATTTCAACAGAAATGAACGATTGTAAATGCTAGTAAGAAAAAATTCAACACAACAATTTCAATCTTCATTTTTCTTACCTCAAACAATAAACATTTATTAAGGATGCGAAATATTTGAAAGAACTTGAATATATTGTTATTTAAGAAGCTATTTTAATTAAATAATATTTTTAATTTGAAGTAATATATATATATATATATATATATATATATATATATATATGATATATATATATATATATATATATATATATATATATATATATATATATATATATATATATATATATATATATATATATATATATATATAATTATTTCTGCTGAGACACATGGCTAGATGGAGATAGATTTTATATCGAACTAAAGGTCAATTTTTGCCCGACGCCGAAGGTTTAATTGTGATAGACATAACAATCCAAATTGTCAAATTGTATGCTATTATTTTATGTCTTAAAATGGTGAACATAAATCGCAATTATATTATTATTACCTCAACCTTACGATAATATTGATTAATCAATTTGTAGTGTTCGCGTAAATATAAGAAATCACAATATATTCGTGTTTTAAATTTTGCCCATAAAGTTTATAGAACACAAATTTTTATCTTGTTCATAAATTTACATAAAAGTTGCTAAAGCGTAACAGGCAATACAAAACGTGATGTAAAATAAGTTTCAAATAATGAATATCAAGCTCGAGCGTTTCCATAGAAGTTAATATTACTTAAATATGTTGCTTCGGAGGAGCTGTCTCGCTTCTAAGAGGATTATGGAGCAATTAGTCTACGAGTACCGTACTGCTCCAGTAGGTACATGTTGGTGGACTTCATACGACTTTGAAACATTTTACTTCTCATGCAGAATTCGATGTTTTCCTTTATCATTAATAAAGCGGTAAACCTTTGTCCTTAATTTTTAATCCTTATTTTATAATTTTTATGCACACATGAATTTCATAATATAAAAACTGAAATATCTTTTACCCCTTCCGTTACAGCCTATCAAAAATTCCCATGCTAAACTAACAGAGAAGGCATATATTTGTTTAGGGGGGATATTCACCACATAGTGAAGATGCCAGAATATCCACTATCCAATATTGTCTCGTGGGTGTACATAAAAATAAAAACTGCGGTTGCCAACCAAACGTGGCAACTATGGCAAATACAATTTTTTTAATTTTATTACGTTTTTCTAATTAAGTTTATTTTGAAATTATTTCAAAAAAATATTTAAGTTGATAAAAAATATTATTTAAAAAGTTTTTATGATGAGATATTTATAGAGTATTATCATCTGGTTTGGCTGAATAAATATATAACAGGAAATGATAAATTTACATAAGTATATATTTAATATACTAACATAAATAAATAGACAATACATAAATAAATAAAAGTAAAACTAGATGGAAGCCATCGGCAGGGGAGACCAAACGAGGTTTAGTGGGAAAGGGAAAGAAACCGGTGGACGATGTGGGCGGTATCGAGGAACATCGTCTTCTGCATTTGAGCCCGGAGCGGTCCGTCGTGGAATCCCAGTCGCCACAGCGTCCGTTCACACAAACCGGCTCGTAGAGGAGAGCAAATTTCGATCAAGATTAAAATAGAGATTTGGATAATTAAAATAAGGTTTATTGTTACATTTCAATTCCTTTTTTATATAAGAATGCTTGAGTGCCGAACTAACGCGCATAGTGTAAAACAATAAGAACAGCCGACCGGCTGCGTATGTTGTCGTGTCTTTCGCGCTGAAGCAGTCGACCGTATTCGTTAGCATGACTCCGATTGCGTCGTCTCTCGCCCGATGAGACGATTTCGTCATAGTTTTGACAGGCCTGTTGGTCTAGTGGTTAGTGACCCTGACTGCTATGCCGCAGGTCGTGGGTTCGATTCCCACCCAGGACAAATGTTTGTGTGATGAGCACGATCATTTGTTCTGTGTCTGGGTGTAATTTATCTATAATATTTATGTATTTAGAAATATATAAGTATGTTTCATCAGTTGTCTAGTACCCATAACACAAGCTCTGCTTAGCTTTGGACTAGATGGCGTTGTGTGATAGTTGTGGAATATTAATATTATTATTATTATTATTATAGTTGCCCCGCTTGGCAAGCGGGTTGGCAACCACAGTTTTTTATTATTATTAGTTGTTGTCAAGAAGAAGCTGCTGATCATCCCTCGTTGCATGTTCCCTCTGACGCTTCTTACGACGCTCTCAGGGCGATATGGGGTAGTAAATATTCTTACACAGCCACTACACGGTTAACCTATCTACCACCTAGTATATAATATTCTACGCATCAGAGCGTAAGTTTTTTTTTATTTTACCTGCACAATGTTTTTTACGCGGGTGTTATTACCTTTTACACTATGACATCGAGACGTTGAAAATCTGTCTCCCAGTATTTACGGGGGTTGTTTTAAATAAATATATTCAACTCTATAAAATCCTTAAAAGAATTGTTTCATATAAATATTATAACTATATAGGACAATTTTGGTTATAACGTTTCAACGTCACGGGTGTGAACAGCACACGTTCGGCTCCGTGCGCATCCGTCCGGCTTCGAGCGCATCTGTTTTAACAGTGCCCTTCCAGCTGATCTATGTGAAACGGCTTGGTTCGCTTCAGTTGGTATTAATAATAAAAACTAATAATTAAAGGTATTCGCGCCGGTCTGTGTGAAAAGAAGAGCACCGTCCGATGCTCTCCGAGCCGGTTTGTGTAAACGGACCCTTAGTTAAACCGAGAGGCTGACGGGAATTAGTCCGTTCGCAGAGACGACTAAAGACATAATTTCGGTCAGCAGACCACTCACATGTCGTTTACCTAGTGAGCTAGGTCTCGATAGTTTGTTTTGTATCTGTTTCCACTTTCACAAGGTTCTCTTCATACGGAATAGTAATATAGACCAAAAATATCCTTGACTGTGTTCGGTACATCAGTTCAATATCAGGCTTATTCGTAAGAATAGTCTTGTCTATGATGATGGCCCGGTCCTAGAAGAGTCTTGGGCGGCATCCGGTGAGTACTTATAATAAGGTAGTTTTCGATCCACACAACCATATTTCAGAGCGAGCTGCTAAATAAAATCGTAGCTACTAGGTTGTGACTGTGCAAGTATTCTGAGTTATAAAGCGCCGAACAACCAGAGATGACATGCCTTAATGACTCACCGGGATGGCGCCAAGCTCGACAGATAGCAACGGTGGTCCTGGATGGTGGGTGGTCTTAATTACCTGATCCTGTATTGTACAGACAAACCCTCGGCTTCCCCAAAGAGATCACCAAAACGTAGCCAGTTGAAGGAGGCAACTGTATCAACGAAAGGCTCATGTAGATCCTGGTAAAACCTCCTATGGAGCTCCTTCTCCTTCCATACGGTGTCATGGTCGGAAATGCTACGTACTGCCGGGTCCTACCATTGCTCGTTGGCTAAGGATAGAGGGGTAAGCTCTTTATCACAATAAATCGTCCTTATAAAACGGATTATCTGATTCCGTCAGGAAGTAATTACGGAGGCTGCACACTTCGCGATTATGCACGGTGAGCGCGCTTAAAAAGCCACACCCACCATGTTTTCGCGGCAACAGCTTCATTGCTGATGATCTCGGATGTATTATTCTATAATACGTCATGATCATGCGGATTTTTCTATCCGTGGCGTTAATTTCAGTATGGGTCCACCATGGGTATGCCAAAGGTATACATGAAAACAGGTATGACCCAACCGTTATACATATGTGTGTGTCTTATTTACGCTCAACAAAAGCTATTAAGCACCGTAGTCAAGCGTGTAAAAAACACATCGCAAACTGACTGTTTCTTGCCCGCCTCATCGATACCTATATTCTGTGACATACCCAGGCATCGGTGTGTTACAGCCGCGGAAAGGGTCTGTATGATGATCGGCATAGACAAGTCTATGCCCTCAGAATTAGCAACCCTTTCGACATAGAGGATTGCACGCTTATCCTTCCCAGGTCTATTCTGATAGAACTGCTGAACTCAAAAGTGATGATCAGTTGATCATCAAAGTATCTTAAGAACTTGAGATCATCCATATAGTAGGGTGGGTGACTTTTGTCCCTCCCTTCCGAAGCTGAAATCCCCTCCCAGATCAAAAAGACATCCAGTAAGGTAATAAGATGATTCAGAGGGAGTTGTTACAATTATTATTAAAATATTGTGTAGTAATCTATTATGTAAACAATAAAAAACAAAAAAGTCACATATTGTAAAAAATCTAAAAAAGAAGTGTAGTTTGTAGAGTAAATGTCGAGATTTTTAAATTTAGGTCAATCGGAAGCAAACCTAATTAGTTAAGTGCTACTGGTTTTCAGTGACAAAAATAAAACAGAATATTGATTAACTCGCGTCTAAAATAAAACACCAGGTATTCAAAAAATATTGTATGGAGTGGTGTTTTCTGTTATATCAAAGTTACAAACAAACTAAGAGTCTACCCTATCGTAAATGGTTGCTGCATTCCTTGGGCACCAACAATCAACATTATATGTTGGTAGATAATAGGGAGTGTATAATGATATATTAGTATTCAGATTATATTAGGCGATAATATATTATAGAAAAGAAATAATAAATATTCCCTAGTTAACATTCTTATTGTTATCATTACCGCTAAAGCTTATCAAGAGTTCGCTGCTGAATATAGGCCTCATAAACATTGCCTCATAGGGGGTACATTCGGATGGTACCGTAGTAATTTATTTTTGACGGTAACTGATTTTGATGATAATGAAGAATGACGCTGCTACCTCTTCTCCTAATTTTATTCGCTTTGTCGCCTCGTAAAACACCTACAGGATGATATGGGATAGTAGATATTCTCACACCACCACTCAACGGTACATTGTAAATGTTATTTATGTTAAGAAATATTAAGGCCGGTTTTAGAGCTCGACCGACCGTCGGTGCGTACCATCGGCTTTGACGATACGCATAACCGATCGTCAGTTTGTAACGTTTAGTGCTCTCCTGAGCAACGAAACTGGCCAAACTGGTACAGTCACAAACACGTACACGAAATGGACGCGTTTACAAATTGTTTAATTGCTGCGTACTATGTTCGTAGCCGCATAAGGAACAGAAGACGTAGATATCGCCCAAAAAGCACTTCAAGGGGAATTTAATACTTTATATTAATTATTGCACGAAGATGAAGATTTTTTTTTAATTACTATCTATAAAATCATACAATATTATTAAAGTTTAGGTTAGATTTTTTTGAAGATGATACACGCATGCGTACGGTCGGTGTAGCAGTGAACGCGTCAATATGTTTCCACATCGCGTCGGTTGACCGACGGTACGCATGTGGACGCGCTCGACCGACGGTCCTCGTACCCATTGCGTAGCAATATACGCGTGCGTACGATCGGTCGAGCACTGTAACGACTTGTGAATTTTAATATAAATAGCAAGCGCGGCCGAAATACGCACCAACGGTCGGTCGAGCTCTAAAACCGGCCTAAAGAAAAATATTTGTAAAAATTAAATAAAACTTATCAGTTTATAAGTATCTGAAATTTAGAAGATACTAAGCAGATTTGAATAAAAGATATTAGAGCCAATGTTTACGACAGACTTCTGACTGAGCACGTACAGTTCGTGAAGAATTTCTAATTTACTTATTAGGACTTAAGTTACAGATTCGGATCAAATGCACGCAAAACATAAAATAAATAAAAACTTATTATTATTTATAAATACACTTATATAATATTTTAGCTTGAACGAAGTGGTTAATTCGTTCAAGTATTTTAGATTAACATAAAAGCAAAGTTAGATAGTTTTACCGTTTGCTACTATCAACTATTGTTCATGATATCATTTATGATCAGTTTCTACGTACTCCAGTAGTAGCTGAAGCATAGTTTAATAATATAATATCCTCTGTAAAGTTTTAATTGGTATAAAATTACCTGCACTAATTAGTTTGCGTATTTTACTATGGAATAAATTATAAAATTGTGTCTTATAATTTATACTAGACTTAAAATTTAGCTGTGTAGTATTTTTTGTGATATATTCAAATTTTAAGTCGCGAAGCCCGCGCGAATTCCAAATTTATTTCTGAATAGTGATAAGGATAATACAGTCCTAGCCAATTTTGATCACTAGGATAACGTAGCTACACTATAATAGACTTTTGGGTACCTAACTACAACGCCAAGGGTCCGGGTTTCAGGCACCAGTCAGTGAAAAAATATTAGAGTTTGAGTGTATTTTGTAGCACTAAGTGTCCTACGCAATTGATTTTTCAGATATATCCAAAGCCATTTTCACAAAACAAAATCCGTATAATCTGAATATTAAAATACAGTAACACTCCATATACGTACTGCTAGGCCCAGGCTTCTAATTTCTGAGAAGGTTGTGTATCAGTTGTCGATATGCCCTAGTAATATTTTATCTTTAGATTAAAATAATAAAATAATCCTTGTTGACGAGCAAATCGCAATGCGGTTTAAATACAGAAAAAAATACTTTACATTTTATAAAAAAGAACCTAGATACACAAAACTTACATGAAAGAAAAAAAAAGTACAAATAAAAGTTTATATTTTTATAATACTAGGTCTTCTTTTCTTCTTCAAAAACGTTCTTAGTTTTCCCTCACATTAATGTACTTTTCTCGCAAAAGCTATTTCGAGAATACATTTATTCTAATTTGAAATTTTGACTAACATTGCACTTTTTTGGCTATTACACTTTGAAGGTTGACAAACGAGCACACAGTCCACCTGTTGCTATATGGGTGCAATAGCCCAATGATACATCTATCCTCGATAAAGAATTTAAGTGCAGATACTTTGTTACCCCCGAAGACTAGGAATAAATGCCTCGTTTTCGGTAAAAAATACATGTGAGTACTTCACACGCTCTAAAAGTTAAACCTTCAGAAATGGAGAGAGATAATAGAAAATATTGTATACTGTATTCGAATTATTCTAATCTCATTATTTTGCATGCTATATGCTATAGCTTATAGATGTATATGTTTGTCTCTTTTTAGTGTCCATTTTTCATTTCATAGAGTTTCAAATCACAACGATTCTAAAGAGTTTATCACCAAATTTCACAACTGCACATTGCGACAAAACTCACATTACCATACACATCATTTGTATGCTTGCTGGTCCACTACTATGCGATTTACCAGGAGTTTTCTTCCTCGCACGACTACTTTTTGGAATTGTATGGAACGTCGATTTTCCCCGACCACTATATTTTCAACTCAAAACAAAACTCAACTATGACTATTAATTTCACAATTATTTCTTTTGTAACAGCAACACGCTGGATACCAGCTAGATTTATATAAAATTTTTATAATGTAGCATCATGATAGCGTAAAGTAATGTAGTATCATGAAGCTGAACATTATAGAAATTTTGTGTCCTAGGTTATTTTAATAGTGGATTAATCAGGGTAATAGCAGTCATAGTTGAGTTTTTATATATTTCTTTTTGTAATATTTGTATGTATTTTCAAAAGGCCGGCAACACACCTGAATTCCCCTGGTGTTGCAGTTGTTCATGGGCGGCGTTTACCATCAGGTGAGCCGCATGCAGGTTTGTCCCCTCTTCTATAAAAAAAAAACCAATCAGGTATTGTATATAATGCACCTGGAACATGTAATAACGCGTATTTTATTAAGAACGCATGCGCGATTAAGGGACACTCGACAGGTTAAGTTTGAATCCAATATTAGCCATAGGTATTTTACTCTGGTAATATATATAATAAATCCATTATGTACTAAATATTTTTACTATTAGCTTGATATGGTTTAAATTTTTCTTATTTATTGACACAAATATTATATTACGAGGTTTTATTTATAGTTATTAGGTTATATTGGAATTATTTACAAAATATATAAGTTAATTTGAGCCTTTATAATTATGTCAGTTTTGCTAATGCTAACACATAAAGGCGAGTATGGTCTGTGAAAAGCTTAATTTTGCCGGAGTCATTAACACTGGGAATAATAATGATCCAAAATCGAGCCTCAGGGAACTCTTTTAGTTAAGTGTAATTCTAATACTAATATTATAACATATACGAGGATTTGCAGTAGTAAATGAGGTCACATTGTATCAAAGGTCTATTTAAGTTTATGGAGATAACGAAAACAGGTATTGTCTTTTATCAATGATTGGAGATCGAAGTGAATTGAATGTATTCCGTCGTCGGAAGCCATACTGTTATTTAAAAACAAGTCTATGTTTCGTAAGGTCTATATTTTGTAAATCTGGAGCTGAATGATCTATTCGACAATTCGGACAATACACAAATAGCGGATGTGAGGGAGATATTAACCAGGATCATCCTTGTTTGCAGAAAACTTCTCAGTAATCTCATAAATGCCGCCAGGTTGACGATCAAAACAGCGTTTCTTCATACAGTGAAGTTTAGCGAGAGCGGCTAGCCCTTGAGCTACCATGGTTCTAAAATATTAATAAAAATTAAAAAAATTAATAATTATTGTGTACAATTTTAAATACTAAAAAAAGAAGGTTTTAAATTGATTTATTTGGAACTTGTTAAAAAAACCCATCGTTATATACAACCATGTGATTACAATCAGAATATTTGGTGCCGTTTCAATCACTGTTCCATTTGCATATTCTATCAATGAATAATGCATAATTTCAATCAAGCGCATATCACCCTCGTTTAATAATGACTAAATATTTTTTAAATAAAATATTTACGTTTAATCGTACCTTATTTTAAGAGTCATGATTAGTTCATAAACTTAAAAAATAAGTATAAAAATAAGTAAAATAATTTCTGGAAAATATAGGTTCGCTATTTTAGGGTTGCCATTAGCGACAGTAAAATCTAGATAAAACACTTGTATTTATACTAGATTTATAAAAAGTATTTATTTGAAACTTACACGAAGTCGAGCCATGGTGCTACTATATTATAGTTGTTGCGGCAATGGGTCGGCTTAGTCGGGGAAAGACCACGCAATCACAGAATATCATCATTATTTTCATTCATCATTTTTTTTATATTCCACAACTATCACACAACGCCATCTAGTCCCAAGCTAAGCAGAGCTTGTGTTATGGGTACTAGAAAACTGATAAACATACTTATATATTTCTAAATACATAAATATTATAGATAAATTACACCCAGACACAGAACAAATGATCGTGCTCATCACACAAACATTTGTCCTGGGTGGGAATCGAACCCACGACCTCCGGCATAGCAGTAAGGGTCACTAACCACTAGACCAACAGGCCTGTCAATATAGCATTCCATCTTATTCCTCAGGATTGACAACGCATCTGCATTTTGATTCCTACATAAGAAAAGATGTAGGCGTCTATGGGTTCCGCTTACTATCAGTTGAACTGTGTGCTCGCTTCTCAGCCTTATTCTTTAAAAAAAAATCTGGCAGTAAGGTAATCTTTTATATAATAATGCGAAGGGCACCTTTACCTGTCCGAATTCCGCTTATGGAGCTATTCGATATCTACAGCTGCCTTATCTGGCCGAATTCCATACGAGCTAATGCGCGAATAAATAAATGCGTACGTAAAACCCTATTCACATTTAAAAAGAAGATTAATATTTCCGATTTTCTTCTTCTCTGATTTTAATTTAATTAAACGTGAGCGTTTTCAAAATAAATCTAAAATTCAAAGCGAAATCTGGTATTGATGTTTCAATGCAATAAATTAAGAACAGATAGAAACTTCATTCAGCACGAGGACAAAGAATTCTCTAATCCGGATTTATAGTTTCGGTGCGATCGCCCTCTGTAAGCCAATCGGAAGACTTATAGGATTTTGCCAAGTTTCGACGAATGATGTTGAACTTAGTTTCATTTAATACGCATGACACTTACATATGTAATTGTCTTGCGTATTAAATGAAACCCTTTAAAATAAGTCTCCATATATATGGAGACTTATTTAAAAAGGTTTTCTTTTAATATAAAAGAATTTGTTTAAGCTTCATCAATTTGTTTTTTTTTTTGTGAAATCATTATTAGAAGAATTATAAATTAATTTGTTTTTCGATTCCCATTGCCCCTTCCCACACGTGGGTCGCTAGAGGATTCTATAGAATTCGTAAGATAGACCTTCCAATCTCCAATAGATAATAAAAACCATTTCATATAATACCGGATATGAAAATATTCTATTAGACTCGCACTTTATTTCGCGATGTTTTTCGTAATCGTCGAGCATTTTATAGTAAAGCAGCACTGAAAGATGTAGCTCTACTATTAAATTTAAAGCAAAAGATTATTCCCTTTCTTTAAATATAATATAACTACAGCGGATATACAAAATGTATCTCACCATAATCATCATCATCATCATTATCATTGTCATCGTTATAATTAGTTTTAACGTATAAAATAATGTGTAAAATAAATAATTCATTTATTCTACACGGCTCAAAAAAATCTACTGCTGAACCTGACTAAAGTAAATATCGACAAAGTAACGACTGATACGTCAACGAGAGCCGGAGAGATGGTTAGATCGGTGTAAATTTCACAGTACGCGACTAAACTGGAATCGATCCCGAAGTGCTGATTTACCATGTGCTCGGTGGTGACGGGAAACATCGCGAGGAAACCTGCATATCTGAGAAATAAAAAAAATAATTTGAAGACATGTGATGCTGTATCGATTTTGACACACACACATTGGCGGACGGGTTAGTAACCGGAGTTTTTATTATTATAGTTGTTGTTATCAGGAAAATGCTACTGTCTATCTAAAGCTGCCTTTATACAATAATTGCATATCTCTATTTAATTCTTGTTAAATTTAATCATGGGTCCTATGTCACAGCCTTACTTTTCGCACGACACAAATTAAAACAAAAGATATTTATCATTTTGCCCTTAAGAGTAATTACCCTTATTTATTGTGCGAAATGTTCATTATCGTTTTAAAAAGAGAGTGAAGTGAATAAATTAAAATAGCCGTAATTTAATTTGTCATAAGACTTCCAGAATTAAGTCTTATGAATTAAATCTTATTAAGATAAGAAAATATATATTAAGGTTTTTCTTTTATTTTTTACCAACGACGAAACGGAGAAGGTGCATGCGTTTAGAGTAAGTGAGTGAGAGGTTGTTTGTGTGTGCAAACGAATGTTCTCATTTATTTCCAAACCGGTTTGTCTGGTTTACTGTAAAGAGTTTTTGATCCATCAGTGATGGTTCTTAAAAAGTTTTATAGTGTTAACTCGCCAGGAAGCCCCGTAATAAACATTTTTCGCTCGTTAAAATGAGTTTCTGAATTTTTCAAAATTGAAAATTGATGAGTTTAAATAAATAAAAGTCTATGTACCTAATCCAAGAGGTTTACCTTTCCTCCTAGAATTTTTGAAATCTATAATTTATATGCAGTTACCTAAAACAAACGACAAACGCAAGCCTTACCTTAGTATGTTACAAGTGTCAAAGTATTAAAGCCTTGCGTTATAAATAAAATCACAAAATATTCACAAAGGTACTGTTTGCTTAATATGTAATAAAGAAAATATATAATAAAGAAAAAAGTAAATAAAGTGCAATAAGTAGTTTTAGGCGACTCTAATATAATAAAGTTCATTTATCTATTATATTAATTATAGTATATATATTATATTATATGTTATATTAATTATAGTATATACCTAATCGATATTCTTTCATTTCCAATATATTTTTGTAATAAAATTTGGCATTACCCCTTCACAGGGGGGCTTACGCCAAGCTTACATCCCTCTCCATTCAAACTCCATTGTGGTTTATGTATGTTCATTCTGAATTTAATAACTTTTACTTTTTTATTTACTTTTATGGTTTTTTCAGATTCAACAAAGTAGTTTGGCAGTTACAAGCCTGCATTCTTGGCTGATTTGGGCTTTCAAAACTGTGTGCAGAAAGAGACTATAAAATGATAAGATGAATACAGCAATAATATTCCACAACCACCCCATGTACCTGCACCTGTAATTTCAGCCATTTCGAGAGCGCTATGAACAAAAACTATGGTGACTATGGTTATGGCTATGGTCTACTTTCTGTCATTTTATTTTTAAGTTTTCTAATAATTCGCCTATATCCTAAATACTTACAAAACTAAGAGAGATTATTGTTTGATCACTGATTTCATGTGCCAAGAAGTCTAGTTATGATTTCAAAATAACTTCGTATCGTTACCGCTACAGTCTATTAAAGTCTAGCACACAGGCATCCCCATAGGCTGCCTTATAGAGAGAATAATTTCCGTATGTTGCCCGCTTGGAAAGCGGGGTTTCAACTGCTTTTATTTTTTCTTTTAGTTGTTATTGGAAAGACACTGCTGCCCATCTCCTGACTTGTTTCCCTCTGTCGCCTCTTACGACACCCTTCGTTATTAGGAAGACGCTGCTGCCCATCTCCTGATTTGTTTCCCTCTGTCGCCTCTTACGACACCCTTCGTTATTGGGAAGACGCTGCTGCCCATCTCCTGATTTGTTTCCCTCTGTCGCCTCTTACGACACCCTTCGTTATTAGAAAGACGCTGCTGCCCATCTCTTGATTTGTTTCCCTCTGTCGCCTCTTACGACACCCTTCGTTATTAGGAAGACGCCGCTGCCCATCTCCTGATTTGTTTCCCTCTGTCGCCTCTTACGACACCTTTCGTCATTAGGAAGACGCTGCTGCCCATCTCCTGATTTGTTTCCCTCTGTCGCCTCTTACGACACCCTTCATTATTACGAAGACGCTCCTGCCCATCTCCCGATTTGTTTCCCTCTGTCGCCTCTTACGACACTCTTCATTATTAGGAAGACGCTGCTGCCCATCTCCTGATTTGTTTCCCACTGTCGCCTCTTACGACACCCTTCGTTATTAGGAAGACGCTGCTGCCCATCTCCTGATTTGTTTCCCTCTGTCGCCTCTTACGACACCTTTCGTCATTAGGAAGACGCTGCTGCCCATCTCCTGATTTGTTTCCCTCTGTCGCCTCTTACGACACCCTTCATTATTAGGAAGACGCTGCTGCCTATCTCCTAATTTGTTTCCCTCTGTCGCCTATTACGACACCCTTCGTTATTAGGAAGACGCTGCTGCCCATCTCCTGATTTGTTTCCCTCTGTCGCTTCTTACGACACCCTTCGTTATTAGGAAGACGCCGCTGCCCATCTCCTGATTTGTTTCCCTCTGTCGCCTCTTACGACACCTTTCGTCATTAGGAAGACGCTGCTGCCCATCTCCTGATTTGTTTCCCTCTGTCGCCTCTTACGACACCCTTCGTCATTAGGAAGACGCTGCTGCTCATCTCCTGATTTGTTTCCCTCTGTCGCCTCTTACGACACCCTTCGTCATTAGGAAGACGCTGCTGCCCATCTCCTGATTTGTTTCCCTCTGTCGCCTCTTACGACACCCTTCGTCATTAGGAAGGCGCTGCTGCCCATCTCCTGATATGTTTCCCTCTGTCGCCTCTTACGACACCGTTCGTCATTAGGAAGACGCTGCTGCCCATCTCCTGATTTGTTTCCCTCTGTCGCCTCTTACGACACCCTTAGTTATTAGGAAGACGCTGCTGCCCATCTCCTGATTTGTTTCCCTCTGTCGCCTCTTACAACACCCTTCGTCATTAGGAAGACGCTGCTGCTCATCTCATGATTTGTTTCTCTCTGTCGCCTCTTACGACACCCTTCGTTATTAGGAAGACGCTGCTGCCCATCTCCTGATTTGTTTCCCTCTGTCGCCTCTTACGACACCCTTCGTCATTAGGAAGACGCTGCTGCTCATCTCCTGATTTGTTTCCCTCTGTCGCCTCTTACGACACCCTTCGTTATTAGGAAGACGCTGCTGCCCATCTCCTGATTTGTTTCCCTCTGTCGCCTCTTACGACACCCTTCGTTATTAGGAAGACGCAGCTGCCCATCTCGTAATTTGTTTCCCTCTGTCGCCTCTTACGACACCATTCGTTATTAGGAAGACGCTGCTGCCCATCTCCTGATTTGTTTCCCTTTATCGTCTCTTACGACACCTTTCGTCATTAGGAAGACGCTGCTGCCCATCTCCTGATTTGTTTCCCTCTGTCGCCTCTTACGACACCTTTCGTTATTAGGAAGACGCTGCTGCCCATCTCCTAATTTGTATCCCTCTGTCGCCTCTTACGACACCCTTCGTTATTAGGAAGACGCTGCTGCACATCTCCTGATTTGTTTCCCTCTGTCGCCTCTTACGACACCCTTCGTTATTAGGAAGACGCCGCTGCCCATCTCCTGATTTGTTTCCCTCTGTCGCCTTTTACGACACCTTTCGTCATTAGGAAGACGCTGCTGCCCATCTCCTAATTTGTTTCCCTCTGTCGCCTCTTACGACACCCTTCGTTATTAGGAAGACGCTGCTGCCCATCTCCTGATTTGTTTCCCTCTGTCGCCTCTTACGACACCCTTCGTTATTAGGAAGACGCCGCTGCCCATCTCCTGATTTGTTTCCCTCTGTCGCCTCTTACGACACCTTTCGTCATTAGGAAGACGCTGCTGCCCATCTCCTGATTTGTTTCCCTCTGTCGCCTCTTACGACACCCTTCGTCATTAGGAAGACGCTGCTGCTCATCTCCTGATTTGTTTCCCTCTGTCGCCTCTTACGACTCCCTTCGTTATTAGGAAGACGCTGCTGCCCATCTCCTGATTTGTTTCCCTCTGTCGCCTCTTACGACACCCTTCGTTATTAGGAAGACGCCGCTGCCCATCTCCTGATTTGTTTCCCTCTGTCGCCTTTTACGACACCTTTCGTCATTAGGAAGACGCTGCTGCCCATCTCCTAATTTGTTTCCCTCTGTCGCCTCTTACGACACCCTTCGTTATTAGGAAGACGCTGCTGCCCATCTCCTGATTTGTTTCCCTCTGTCGCCTCTTACGACACCCTTCGTTATTAGGAAGACGCCGCTGCCCATCTCCTGATTTGTTTCCCTCTGTCGCCTCTTACGACACCCTTCGTTATTAGGAAGACGCTGCTGCCCATCTCCTGATTTGTTTCCCTCTGTCGCCTCTTACGACACCCTTCGTTATTAGGAAGACGCCGCTGCCCATCTCCTGATTTGTTTCCCTCTGTCGCCTCTTACGACACCTTTCGTCATTAGGAAGACGCTGCTGCCCATCTCCTGATTTGTTTCCCTCTGTCGCCTCTTACGACACCCTTCGTCATTAGGAAGACGCTGCTGCTCATCTCCTGATTTGTTTCCCTCTGTCGCCTCTTACGACACCCTTCGTCATTAGGAAGGCGCTGCTGCCCATCTCCTGATTTGTTTCCCTCTGTCGCCTCTTACGACACCGTTCGTCATTAGGAAGACGCTGCTGCCCATCTCCTGATATGTTTCCCTCTGTCGCCTCTTACGACACCCTTAGTTATTAGGAAGACGCTGCTGCCCATCTCCTGATTTGTTTCCCTCTGTCGCCTCTTACGACACCCTTCGTTATTAGGAAGACGCTGCTGCCCATCTCCTGATTTGTTTCCCTCTGTCGCCTCTTACGACACCCTTCGTTATTAGGAAGACGCCGCTGCCCATCTCCTGATTTGTTTCCCTCTGTCGCCTTTTACGACACCTTTCGTCATTAGGAAGACGCTGCTGCCCATCTCCTAATTTGTTTCCCTCTGTCGCCTCTTACGACACCCTTCGTTATTAGGAAGACGCTGCTGCCCATCTCCTGATTTGTTTCCCTCTGTCGCCTCTTACGACACCCTTCGTTATTAGGAAGACGCCGCTGCCCATCTCCTGATTTGTTTCCCTCTGTCGCCTCTTACGACACCCTTCGTTATTAGGAAGACGCTGCTGCCCATCTCCTGATTTGTTTCCCTCTGTCGCCTCTTACGACACCCTTCGTTATTAGGAAGACGCCGCTGCCCATCTCCTGATTTGTTTCCCTCTGTCGCCTCTTACGACACCTTTCGTCATTAGGAAGACGCTGCTGCCCATCTCCTGATTTGTTTCCCTCTGTCGCCTCTTACGACACCCTTCGTCATTAGGAAGACGCTGCTGCTCATCTCCTGATTTGTTTCCCTCTGTCGCCTCTTACGACACCCTTCGTCATTAGGAAGGCGCTGCTGCCCATCTCCTGATTTGTTTCCCTCTGTCGCCTCTTACGACACCGTTCGTCATTAGGAAGACGCTGCTGCCCATCTCCTGATATGTTTCCCTCTGTCGCCTCTTACGACACCCTTAGTTATTAGGAAGACGCTGCTGCCCATCTCCTGATTTGTTTCCCTCTGTCGCCTCTTACGACACCCTTCGTTATTAGGAAGCGCTGCTGCCCATCTCCTGATTTGTTTCCCTCTGTCGCCTCTTACGACACCCTTCGTCATTAGGAAGACGCTGCTGCTCACCTCCTGATTTGTTTCCCTCTGTCGCCTCTTACGACACCCTTCGTTATTAGGAAGACGCTGCTGCCCATCTCCTGAGTTGTTGTCCTCTGTCGCCTCTTACGACACCCTTCGTTATTAGGAAGACGCTGCTGCCCATCTCCTAATTTGTTTCCCTCTGTCGCCTCTTACGACACCATTCGTTATTAGGAAGACGCTGCTGCCCATCTCCTGATTTGTTTATCTCTGTCGCCTCTTACGACACCCTTTGTTATTAGGAAGACGCCGCTGCCCATCTCCTGATTTGTTTCCCTCTGTCGCCTCTTACGACACCTTTCGTCATTAGGAAGACGCTGCTGCCCATCTCCTGATTTGTTTCCCTCTGTCGCCTCTTACGACACCCTTCGTCATTAGGAAGACGCTGCTGCTCATCTCCTGATTTGTTTCCCTCTGTCGCCTCTTACGACACCCTTCGTCATTAGGAAGGCGCTGCTGCCCATCTCCTGATTTGTTTCCCTCTGTCGCCTCTTACGACACCGTTCGTCATTAGGAAGACGCTGCTGCCCATCTCCTGATATGTTTCCCTCTGTCGCCTCTTACGACACCCTTAGTTATTAGGAAGACGCTGCTGCCCATCTCCTGATTTGTTTCCCTCTGTCGCCTCTTACAACACCCTTCGTCATTAGGAAGACGCTGCTGCTCATCTCATGATTTGTTTCCCTCTGTCGCCTCTTACGACACCCTTCGTTATTAGGAAGACGCTGCTGCCCATCTCCTGATTTGTTTCCCTCTGTCGCCTCTTACGACACCCTTCGTCATTAGGAAGACGCTGCTGCTCATCTCCTGATTTGTTTCCCTCTGTCGCCTCTTACGACACCCTTCGTCATTAGGAAGACGCTGCTGCTCATCTCCTGATTTGTTTCCCTCTGTCGCCTCTTACGACACCCTTCGTTATTAGGAAGACGCTGCTGCCCATCTCCTGAGTTGTTTTCCTCTGTCGCCTCTTACGACACCCTTCGTTATTAGGAAGACGCTGCTGCCCATCTCCTAATTTGTTTCCCTCTGTCGCCTCTTACGACACCATTCGTTATTAGGAAGACGCTGCTGCCCATCTCCTGATTTGTTTCCCTTTGTCGTCTCTTACGACACCTTTCGTCATTACGAAGACGCTGCTGCCCATCTCCTGATTTGTTTCCCTCTGTCGCCTCTTACGACACCCTTCGTTATTAGGAAGACTCTGCTGCCCATCCCCTGATTTGTTTCCCTCTGTCGCCTCTTACGACACCCTTCGTTATTAGGAAGACGCTGCTGCCCATCTCCTGATTTGTTTCCCTCTGTCGCCTCTTACGACACCCTTCGTTATTAGGAAGACGCTGCTGCCCATCTCCTGATTTGTTTCCCTCTGTCACCTCTTACGACACCCTTCGTTATTAGGAAGACGCTGCTGCCCATCTCCTGATTTGTTTCCCTCTGTCGCCTCTTACGACACCTTTCGTCATTAGGAAGACGCTGCTGCCCATCTCCTGATTTGTTTCTCTCTATCGCCTCTTACGACACCCTTCGTTATTAGGAAGACGCTGCTGCCCATCTCCTGATTTGTTTTCCTCTGTCGCCTCTTACGACACTCACGGGAAGATACAAGTGACTGACTGTGTACAAGTTATCTGACTTTTTATATATAATCAAAATAAAAAGTCAGATACCTTGTACGCAGTCAAATATTTACAACTTTTTTTTTCGTAAAACTCGAGCTGATTAATTGTCTATTTTTAATTTAGTAACACAATGATTTATAACAATACGATATAAGTATAAAATATGGAAATATAGTTTTTGGATATTAAAGAAATAGTCTTATCTCATCTCATGTGTTTTGGGTTTAATGGTGTTTGAAATGTAAATTTCTTATTAATCCATTATTATATCATAGTTCTTATAAATACATTAGCATGGTCCCCATACGCTATTAAGGTTGTAATAAATATAGAAAACATAATATTTTGATGTGAATTATTATTCTTTACAATATTCATTAACTTTTTTCAGGTAGACCGCTTATAATAAATCAGCACGAGGGCGACACAAAAAGTTTTTAGAATTGGCCAATAGTAAACGATATAATAATAAAATAAGTTCAAATTTTGAAAATGTAACTCTTTGCCAATATTATTGTGTTTGTATTTTATTAACCATACGTGATATCCGTCAGTCTATGGACCTATTAGTCTGACCTATGGTCAAACCAAGGAGTATAGTAGGTTTGGCCAAAGACAATTTTTTTAAATGAAGGTAAATATAACTTAGAGACATTACCATGTTCTTATCCAAAAATAAAAATTATCAACAATTAAAATATCGAATTATTTGTATGAAGGTCACGTGAGCGCTAGAGAAATGATTGTAAGACGTTGTTGACAAATGAAATAGTACAGTAAAAATAGAATTTAACATTGCACGAAATTTCCGATTCAATTTTATTTTTTATATGAGGTTTAGGATCACTTATTCAGCATAAAATCACAAAATGCCGACAGATCCAGGTGGCGCTTCAAGTGCAATCTTGAAAAAACTTTTTCAGCCGATATCTCAGTAACTATGCACTGTAAGGCAAAGTTTGTACAAACCATTAATGTAGAAAATAAAATTTCGCATCTTTTGTTTGCAGTAATTTTTTTTGTAAAACTTACCGTTTACGATTTATGGCCTATTTAATGAACAGGTGGCGCTTCAAGCGCCATTTTGAAAAATCGTTTTCAGCCGATATCTCGGAAACAATGCACTTTAAGGCAAAAGTTATACAAACAATTATTACTCCAGACAAATATTAAATTGTTCGCGTTAATCTTAATTTTGTACTTCTACATACCGCGTTTTTTCATACTCTGATGCCATCGTTAACTACTACTAGCGTTGACGACATGGTGACATATTTCTATAAAATCCTTGGGGCCCTCATAATCAAACATGTTCCAAAATACAAACCGCGCTCTGGTAAATATCCAATAAGGTTTTCCACTGCATTAGTTAAGGTAATCAACAAGAAACTGAGATATCGAAATAAATACCGCAAATATGGCAACCCCCGAGATTTAATCACCTTTGAAGTACTAAGGGATAGATGTACAAAACTTCACAACATAAGCTACAAAATAAAGCGCCTAGAGTCATCGTTTTCTTCTAACCCTAAACTTATGTGGAGCTTTATTAAACATAAAAGAGGTGGGACCAATTCTTACCCTACACAAATGTCTTTCGGAACAAAGGTCGTCTCATCGGTGACAGGCATTTGCGATCTATTTGCATCTCAGTTTTCCTCGGCTTACAACACTGAAAACTTACCCACCCCAGGGCAATCTCATTTGCCACTAGATGCTAATTACTTAACTACAATACCGGTAACTATAGACCAAGTTTTCAGAGTTTTAAAAAGACCTGACCCTACTAAAGGTGCCGGCTCCAATGGAATACCTTCTATTTGTGCCACAAGATGTGCTGGAGCACTTGCACTGCCACTTAGTATTATTATTAATAGCTCTTTAAGTTCTGGCATATTCCCAACAGATTGGAAAAGTGCTCTTGTAATACCTTTATTCAAGACAGGTGACACGAGTGTAGTAAAAAATTATAGGCCTATATCTATACTCCCAACATTTGCCAAAGTTTTTGAATCCATTTTGTGCCCAATAATTTCATGTCACTTGAAACAGATTATCTCGCCTCAACAGCATGGCTTCGTAAAGTTGCGTTCCACATCAACTTACTTGGTTTCGTTCGTCGAGGACCTTGTTGAGGGGGTCAATCACGGAAATCATACGATGCAATATACACCGATTTCAGTAAGGTATTTGACGGGTAAATCATGAAACACTGTTGCACAAACTTTCCTCCGTCGGAATAGCCTGTATGTTTTAAACTGGTGTAGATCATACCTTTCAGATAGACAATCAATAGTTGTGGCTGGAGGGTATAAATCCAAGCATTTACTGCTAAATCCGTAGTACCTCACTTAGGTCCTTTATTTTTCAACATTTTCATCAATAACATTGGAAAATGTTTTCAGCACTCTAAATTCTCAATGTTCGCTGATGACTTAAAATTATATAGAATAGTTAACTCATCTGATGATGCATTATTACTGCAGAGGGATTTAAATAATTTAGCAATGTGGTGTACTGAGAACGGAATGAGCATGAATTTTGATAAATGCCAAGTAGTGCGAGTCAGCAGAAAAAGACATTTACCAACCAGATTCTATCATATCAATGATACGCTGCTAAGAGTGGTTAGCCACATTGGAGACCTAGGAGTCATCATTGACAGCAAACTACGCTTCAATATTCATATTGAAAATGTTATAAATAAGGCTCTTAGAATGTTGGGCTTTGTTCTTCGAAACTGTAAAGAATTTAGGAATCCCATGACAAAAATTACGGTATATAACTGCCTCATACGTAGTATGGTAGAATATGGCAGTACTGTGTGGAATCCGTACCAGGGTACATATATAAAACGCTTAGAGAGTGTACAAAAGCGATTTTTATGGCATTTGTCTTACAGTTGCAACTTAGCTAAGAAACTCCCAAGCTACAACGATCGACTACTACATTTTCGCCTCAAATCACTCCGACACCGTAGGGAACTACGTGACGTCATGTTTCTGTATAAGTTAATAAATGGAAATTTTGACACCTCTGATCTTTTATCTCGAGTAAATATTGCTGTACCTAGAAAGCCACACAGACTTAAGAAACCTCCTTTTAAAAGTAATTTAGCTAAGTCAAAGTTGGGTCAGTATGCTGCATTAAAATGAGGAGTTACAATCTCATTCACAACTCTGTATCTAGTGAAACTGAAAAATGATCTTCTCAGCTAGATATTTTTTTAAACTCCTTAACACAATTTAAAAATTTTGCAGCTCAAGTAATAACAGTTAATTCGATTATTATGTAATTTTAAATTAAAATATGTGTGAGCGTTATTTTATTTTTACATTCAATTTTTAATTTTGACTTATAATATAAATTTTTATTTTAATGATATTTCGACTTGTTTAAATTTTAATTGATGTTTTTATGTATATTAGTTTTTAAATAATATGTTGTTCTTGACATAGTTAAATGTAATGCACTGATAAAATTGTATTATTGTTGTTGTTTATAGTACTAACAAGTTAATTAATTGTATAATAACTTCCTTATAATTAATGCATACATTTTAATATAAATAAATTAAATTGCTTCTCAACATAATTCAATGTACGAGACTTTAAGAGAATGTTGTTTGCTCCTATAATTGAAGTAGCACTTTGTATGTGTTTTTCCTTTTTGTTATTCTGATATGTTTGCATGTAAATAGTGTGTACTTTGTTGGTGCAATAAATAAATAAAAAAATAAAAATAAAACTTTCATTGTCACAGTTGCCAGATTTGACTGTATATTTTGACAGTGGTAGAGCCATGCGGCAGCTTTGCTGTTGCACGTATGGGCCGGCTCAAACCGGGGTGGTACCACGACCTCACAGAATACCGGCGTGAAGTGGAAGCTCTGCTTCCGCGTTTCGTCTGGTGAGTGCAGGTGGCCGGAGGCCCAAATCCCCCCCCCCCCATCAACATGGTAGCGGAATTAAATAAAGATAGACTACCCCAGGAGGGTACCAGCACCCCTGGAGAATCCCTCGCTGAGCATCCACGACCATGTTTCTCCACTTCTGAGCGTGGGTGCTCAGGCTGCCCCGCGTATTCTGGGGGGGGCGAAATTCCGCTCAAGACTACAACTGCTCGGGGCAAACGGAGCAACAAGACCAAGGCGACCCCTGCCACGCTGTCCGTGAATTTCTGCAATATCAGGGGACTTCACTCCAACCTAAACGCCGTCCACTACCATCTCGAGACGGCGAGGCCGGCTCTGCTCTTTCTGACCGAGACGCAGGTGTCCTCTCCGGCTGATGTTTCGTATCTCTCCTACCCGGGGTACAAACTGGAACACTCCTTTGTGCCTCGGGCTGGAGTTTGCGTTTACGTCAGAGAGGACATCTGTTCTCGACGCCTCGGCAGACTTGAAGGTTCGGACCTGTCCATCCTTTGGCTACGCGTAGACAGCGACGACCATCCGCGCGTCTACGGGTGCCTCTATAGGTCCCACAGCGGTAATGCCGAAACAGACCGACTCTTCGACCACGTCCAAATGGCTGCAGATTCGTTGCTACAGCAGATCCCCTCCGCAGAGATCGTGATCCTCGGCGACTTTAACGCCCATCACGCCGAATGGCTCGGTTCACGTTTAACCGATCATGCGGGGAGATCTGTTCATGTTTTTGCCTTGGCATATGGTCTGACACAACTGGTTACTTCGCCTACGCGGATTCCAGATGTGGAGGATCATGCACCTTCCCTGTTGGACCTTCTGCTGACCTCTCACCCGGACGGATATCAGATTTCCGTCGACGCCCCTTTAGGCTCCTCGGACCATTGTCTGATCCGGAGTGTTGTGCCACTCACGCTGAAATCGCGGTTGCATTCTGCAGGCTGCCGCCGTGTTTGGCACTATAGGTCAGCCGATTGGGATGGGATGCGGTCTTTCTTTGCATCCTACCCTTGGGGGCGGGTTTGCTTCTCGCCGGATGATCCCAACGTTGTTGCGGATTCTGTTACTGATGTGGTACTTCAGGGTATGGAACTTTTTATTCCTTCCTCTGTGGTGCCCATTGGAGACAAATCTCAGCCATGGTTTGGTCGCTCCTGTAAAATAGCATCATGCTATAAGCAGGAGTGCTACCAAGCCTGGGTTGATGCATCAGCGTCCCGGGATGTAAACACCAGCGCTCTAAAAAAGAAGTATAATTCCGCCTCTAGGTCCTTCAAAAGAGTCATTGCCAAGGCAAAGTCAGAGCACATAGGCAGAATTGGCGAGAAACTAGTTCGCCTTCCTTCTGGAACCCGTGCATTCTGGTCTCTCGCCAAGGCTGTCCAGGGGAATTTCTGTCAGCCATCTCTTCCATCTCTGCACAGGGAGGACGACTCACTGGCCCATACTGCAAAGGAGAAAGCCGATCTTCTAGGCTCCTTCTTTGCGTCTAACTCGACTCTCGATGACGGGGGGAGTACGCCGCCGACCATCCCGCGGTGTGAGTGCTCCATGCCGGAAGTGCAGTTCACACAGCGCTCGGTTCGCAAAGCACTCCTCTCCCTGGACATCCACAAGTCGAGTGGGCCTGACGGAATCCCCCCAATTGTGCTGAGGACGTGTGCTCCAGAGTTGGCACCGGTTTTAACGCGTCTTTTCCGGTACTCCTACTCCCTAGGCGTAGTCCCAAAATCGTGGAAGACGGCTTTCGTCTACCCGATCCCTAAAAAAGGCGACCGCTCAGACCCGTCCAACTACCGGCCAATCGCCATCACCTCCTTGTTCTCCAAAACAATGGAGTCCATTGTAAACTGCCAGCTCATGAGGTACCTTGAGGATCACCAGCTGATTAGTGACCGCCAATACGGTTTTCGCCGTGGTCGGTCAGCTGGTGATCTTCTGGTCTACCTCACTCACAGATGGGCGGAGGCAGTAGAGTTCAAGGGGGAGGCATTGGCCGTTAGTTTGGACATTGCGAAGGCCTTCGATCGGGTTTGGCACAAAGCGCTTCTTTCGAAGCTCCCTTCCTATGGGCTTCCCGAGAAATTGTGCAATTGGATCACCAGCTTTCTTGCAGATCGGAGCATCAAGGTCGTTGTAGACGGTGCAAGCTCCGATTGCAAGCCTATTAATGCTGGTGTTCCACAGGGCTGCGTGCTATCGCCAACGCTGTTTCTTCTGCATATCAATGATATGTTGCATACCCGTAACATTCATTGCTATGCAGATGACTGCACTGGTGATGCTCTTTACACCGGCCGAGCCAATATTTCTCGGGAAAACGTCTCCGAGTGCCGGGACAAACTTGTGTCTGAAGTCGAGTCTTTGCTGAACAGAGTCTCAGATTGGAGACGACTAAATCTAGTCCAGTTTAACCCCCAGAAGACACAAGTTTGCGCGTTAACCGCTAAAAAGAACCCCTTTGTCGTATCCCCTCAGTTTCAAGGCACTCCCCTTGTTGCCTCAGCCAGTATCGGAATCCTCGGCGTCGACATATGGAGTGACGTGCAGTTTCGTGGTCACTTGGAAGGGAAGGCCAAATTGGCCTCTAAAAAGCTTGGCGTGCTCAGCAGAGCGGGACAGTATTTCATGCCGGCACACCGCCTGCAACTTTACAAGGCGCAGGTTCGGCCGCACATGGAATACTGTTCCCATCTCTGGGCTGGGGCTCCCCAGTACCAGCTCCTTCCACTTGACCGCATCCAGCGCAGAGCGGCTCGAATCGTCGACGACCGAGTGCTTTCCGATCGGCTCGATTCACTGGCGTTGCGAAGAGATGTTGCATCTCTTTGCGTATTTTATCGCATCTATCACGGGGAGTGCTCTGAGGAATTGTTCGGATTAATCCCAGCCGCCAAATTTCGTGAACGCACGACACGGCAAACGTCCCGATACCATCCACACCATCTGGATGCTTGGCGGTCCACCACTGTACGTTTCACAAGGAGTTTTCTTCCACGTACAACCTCTCTGTGGAATAGTTTATCATCGGCGATTTTTCCGGACCGATACGACCTGGGGACCTTCAAGAAAAGAGCTTACTCCTTTCTAAAGGGCCGGCAACGCACCCGCAATTCTCCTGGTGTTGCGGTTGATCATGGGCGGCGGTAGTCACTTAACATCAGGTGAGCCGCATGCTCGTTTGCCCCCTCTTCTATAAAAAAAAAAAATATTCCAGGGTGGTCTGAAAAGTTTCCGACCTAACAAAGGTACAAGAGATTTTTTCTTGAAATTTATTTATATTTTTTATTCAAAGTCTCCTTGTTACTCCACACACTTCTAACAGCGATGCACCCATCTCTCTAACCCGTCCAAATAGTACTCGTCATTCTCTGCAAAATAATTATTTATGAAGGTGATTGTCTCTGCATTTGACGCAAATTTCTGTCCTCCAATCACAATTTTTAAATGAGGGAACAATAAGAAGTCGCTTGAAGCTAGATCTAGTGAGTAAGGCGGATGGTCAACAGTTCAAACCGTAATTCGTGAATTTTTGCTTTGGCAAGCGCTGAGATGTGAGACAGCGCGTCGTTATGGTGACACAGGATTTTATTTTCCTGCGTGTATAATGTGTTCATTTTTCCGGAATTTCCTTTGTTCCAGCCTTTACTTTATCAAGTAATGATGCGTATTATGCGCCTGTAGTGGTTATTCCGTTTTAAAGATAACCGATTAAGATAACTCCACGACTATCCCAAAAAAACAGTCGCCATCACTTTCGCAGCCGAAAAATCAGTTTTTGTTTTCTGGAACCGGTTTCCCCTTTGCAGTCCACTGTATTATTGTGTAGCACTGAGCTAAAAGGCAAATTCATATTAGAAGTTTCACCTTTCAAAATTCCTTCCTTTTAGATCTTTCAAAATATTTTTATAAATATCAGTTAGTGAATGCAAACAGGGGCAATATCCTAAGTCGGCAGTGCGAGAGGCGGCAGGGGCGTGAGACCTTCCTTGCTTCCTGCAATAGCGCTATTGTTACTATACTAAGTAATTAAATAACATTCAACTAAAGTTATTGCTAAGATTATTAATAACTAATAATAGTGCCTGTCGTGCCCTTTAAAGGTCTCGCCGCGTCCCAACTGTTATCGTACCAATGTTTGGGTCAATAATTGAGTGATTGAGTAGTACCATTGCGTGAAGGTGAATAACATTTGGATCGATTAGGACAAACGTTTCAATGAGAACGTTGCGGGTTCTAGAAGACTCTTCGCTAAATAAGACATCTGAAAGTAGTTAGCTGTGTTTACTTATAACCGTCAGGGTGGGTTTCCTTAAAAAAAATCGCTGGAGAGGCTGACGGTAGAAGACAACCTTTTTATAGGTCGGAGCTTAGCTGATGACTATAACGTCGGCATTCGGCGAATGAAATATTGTAGTAATTGCAACTTAATTTTATGTTTCGTCGTCTCTTAGTTTTATTTTCAGCCAGGAAAACTGTAACGTTGGATATTATAGGTCTAACTCAGTTCTTTTAAAGGAGGTATTTAATTTTAAATTTATTTTGTACACAAATTGTGGCGTAACTTAATGAAATGTACGTCAATTTATTCCTTATGGTCCGTAGCTTTCAATAGTAATATTAGTTTTACTGCATCTAACAGGAATACTGAGAAATTAACAATTGGAACATGAAGATCACAATAACTTAAAAACAAATTAAAAAGCAATTGTCTAGTGTTTATACCGGTATTATAAGTTATAAAATAGTGCACTGTTCAATGGTTAATGATATAAAACAAAGTTGTAGGTACATTCAGCATTTATAGATACTTTTAAATTGATGAAAAATCCTTTTGGTAGTTCCAGAAAACCATCCACGTAAACACGTGTTCAGACAAAAAAGACGTGGGGTGGAAACTATTTTTACATGTTTTGATTGATTAGTAAGTATTAATTTAAAAACAACTTTACAGTATTTAAAGAAATGTGATTAAAGCCTAGATGACTAAAGAATAATATGGCCGTTTATAATATTACCCATACACGCTATATGATAAATATGATGAGAAAGATGTGTAAGGATAAAAAAAACTTTCTAGACCAGTCTGGTATATATAGTCAAATCTGGCAACTGTGCCAATGAAAGTTAACTATGCTATCAGAAATGTAGAGGTACAAAATTACGATTAACACGAACCATCAAACGTTTTTCAAGATATGTCAATTTTTGGATGAAAATTTAATAACTAATTGACAGTATTGTTTTCCATATGGCAATATGAGAATTAATTTTTGCATTTTATTTTAACGCGAAAGTATGTCAGTGAAAGAAATGAAAGTTCTCATTGTAATATATGAAGTTATTTCTTATATATATATATATATATATATATATATATATATATATATATATATATATATATATATATATATTTAAACTAAATATTACATTACACAAAAAAAATCAATATAAGTGCCATGGTGAGACGATTACTTTGCCATGTTTTGCTACTCGTACAACACGCTTTAACCTATATTTTAATCGATTATGGAGATGCGAAGAAACGGTTTTGTACCTGACACTCTGTGTATGTATTTTTTTATTTTTAATGTATTTTTTTTGAAGAGGGGGAAAACGAGCATATCTGATGTTAAGTCGCGACCGCCACCCATAAACCACCGCAAAACCAAGGGAATCGCACGTGCATTGCCAGTCTTTTAAAAAAGAATGGGCTTTTTTATAAAATTCCCTAAGTCGTATCGGTCCGGAAAAGTTTACTGGTCGTAGACGATTTCACATGAATGTTGTGCGAGTAAGAAAACTTCTTGTAAATTGTTATTTTAAATCGCGAGTCTCGTCGCGATATGCGATACTGAATTTGAGTGGCTGGAATTAGTCCGAACAATTTCGCAGAACAATCTTAGTGGTAGATGCGATAAAATACGCAAAGAGATGTAACATCTCTCCGCTGTGCCAGCGAGTCAAGCCGATCGGAAAGAATTTGGTCGCCGCCAATTTGAACCGCTCTGCGCTGGATGCGATCCAATGGAAGCAGCTGGCACTGGGGAGCACTGGCCTGGCCTGGGAGCAGTATTCCATGTGAGGACGAACCTGCGCCTTGTAAAGTTGCAGTTGTTGTACCGACATGAAATACTGTCCCGCTCTGCTGAGCAGGCCAAGAGGCCAATTTGGCCTTCTCTTCTGAGTGAACACGAAACTGTACGTCATTTGATATGTTCACGCCAAGGATTCTGATACTAGCTGAGGCGACAAGCACAGCGCCCTGGAACTGAATAGACACGACAAAGGGGTTTCTTTTTAGTGTTAAACGCGAAAACTTTTGTCTTCTCGGGATTAAACTGGACAAAATTTAGTGATTCCCAATCAGGCACAAGCTTTTTCCGGTACTCGGTATAACATGCCTGTTGGTCTACTGGTTAGTGACCCTGACTGCTAAGCCAGAGGTCGTGGGTTCGATTCCCACCAAGGACAAATGTTTGTGTGATGAGCACGATCATTTGTTCTGTGTCTGGGCGTAATTTATCTATAATATTTATGTATTTAGAAATATATAAGTATGTTTATCAGTTGTCTAGTACCCATAACACAAGCTCTGCTTAGCTTGGGACTAGATGGCGTTGTGTGATAGTTGTGGAATATTATTATTATTATTATTATTATTACTCGGAGACGTTTTTCCGAGAAACATTGGCACATCCGATTTATAAAATATCACCAACGCTGTCGTCCGTATAGAAATAAATGTTATCGGTTTGCAAAATATCATTGATATAAAGAAGTAACAGCGTTGGTGATAGTACGCAGCCTCGTGAAGGAGCAGCGTTAATAGGCTTGTGATCAGAGCATGCACCGTCTACTACGACCTTGATGCTCCGATCTGTAAGAAGACTGGTTATCCAATTGCACAATTTTGCGGGAAGATCATAGGAAGGAAGCTTCGAAAGAAGCGCTTTGTTTCAAGGCCTTTGTTCGAAGGCCTTCGCTATGTCCTAACTTACGGCCAAGACCTACTCCCCTTGGACTCTACTGCCTCCACCCATCTATGAATCAGGTAAACCAGAAGATCACGTGGTTCGTAACGTTATGCGTAGTAGAGCCACGATGCAGCTATATTATGGTTGTAGCATGAATGCGACAGCTCGACCGGGGAAGAACCACGCTCTCACAGAACACCAGCGTAAAATAGCAGTTTTGTATGGTGAGGGTAGAGATACGAAGACCTTTTTTCACTGGGAACGAGGCATTCCATCTTAGTCCTCAGGGGTGACAACGCAACTGCATTTTGATTCTTTATCGAGGATAAATGTAGATATCTATGGGCCACAGGATCCACCCACCATCGGGTGGACTATGTGCTCGATTGTCACCCTTACTATATGCTTCAACTATTTCACAATACCAATAAGTAAATAGAAGAAAGCTGTCCTTGTTTGAATTACCTAAATATCATATAAACAGATTAAAATATGGCTTCACTGGCTTCATCAACCTTTAAAGTTATGTATCTAGGCCGTATTTAAAATAACATTATGAACATAATTTTTTACATGAATTGTTTTACATGATAGATTGATTATATAACAAAAATATCAATTCAAATATCAAACTTCTTATTTTAATCGTACGTTGTACAGAATCAGACGTTGATATGTAGTAAAGCAACACCACAGCACGAACGTGTCGGCTTGACTAGCATACTGCTTCTGTGTTTTCGACAACCGAAAATTCTTTAAACTGGTAACAAAGCTTCCCTACAGTACTATAGTACAGTAGTAGTAACAAAGGCTTTAGATTTCAGGGTCCGAAAACGCATCTGCTTTTTGTTTCTTAATGGAGAACAAATATTGGTATCTATGAGCAGTGACCTCTTACCATCAAGTGGTCTGTGTGCTCGTTTGCTATCGTTTCCTCTTGAAAAAATATAATATTATCATCATCTTTGAAAAGCAAACAACAATCACAAACTGTCGAAAATTATCTGTTGATAATTCAGGAGGAAAACTTAGGATAAATATTTTATTTAATGTGTATTCGCGTAAATTTAAGAAATCATTAAATATTTTATATACAGTGTTACACAATCCCGTACTACAAAATTGTGATATTACATATTATATCTAATGAATAACATTCATCTGTACTGATTTACTCGTGCTCGAAAGATCAAGTGACAAAATTGAAAGACGTTCTATTTGGCTAGGATACAAACTTAGTACTTTCGTCTTAGTAGTCAATAAATTGAACGCCTTAAACGCCTTTTGCTTGTATTTGAATTTTAGCAGCTCCGAAAAAAAACGCTCAAATGCTACTCCATTTATCCATTGTTTACGTAGCCACTGAAGTTGTTGTTTTGCTTTAGTAATCGTTTGACTGTCGGTGAAATCAAATAGCAATAGCTGCGAAAAAATGGTTGCTCCCGCTACTTGCAAAGTTATTGCTATAATTCGATTTCTTTTGTGCAAAAGGAACTACAGCTGATCAAATTCTTGAAAAAATGTCTTATGTGTCTATAGTAAGAAAGATGCCTGCTTTCATTTTTACAACTTTGGCAACAGTTTTTTTATGGTTTCAATTTTTTTTGTGGTAAATTATGATGCCACTTCTCGCGTTTTATTTCCTTCCATCGCTTCATACAACACCGATGTGATGATATGGAGTAGTGGATTCCCTTACGCCCCCACCACACGATGGTTGTGTCAAGACCAAACATTTAAATCTATTAGGAACATGCCGCAGCCCATCTCTTTTTCTCCTTCTGTCGCCTATTACTATTATATAAGGTAGTGAATTTTCTTTCGCTGCCATGAAGCAGCAAGGTTTAACTTAGTATAGATAACTATACGAAAGATAATAAAGGTTTTAATTATAAAAATATAATTTGAATATGGCAGCTATATAAAACGCGGCTTTTAGAGTTGATTAGAAATATCAGCTCTGGGAAATTAAATTTACTGTATAAAATTGCCACCACACCCAGTCGTGATGCCTAAGTAAGGTGTGTTCGCTTAGAAAAGAATGCGGAATACAAATTATATGGGTGTGATAACAAAAGTAACATTAAAATGTTGGTAATATTGAATACAATTTGTTACGCTAAATGAGTGCGGTTTAAATTCACTTACCATCCATGGAATTTTAGCCAAGCACTGAATTATAGTAAAATTAAATAAGACCAGTACGATTCAGGTAGTATTTTAGTTCTTCCAACTGAGGCCGAGCCCCAATGCCGAGGGCTGCATGCAGTGTCTGCCGGGGGTGACCGAATATTTTCTTAACTGATCGTGGGACCAAAATGTGACAATCGATATTTTGAAGAACTCAATTGTCCTTTATTGGATCTATCCGTAGGTCTAGAAGAGGCTCTTTTAACCTTACTAACACCCTGCAACACAACTTCTCAACCTGGGATGAGCCGTCAAGTGAAGGGCACGTCTGCAGCCGAACCACAATCATAAACAAACCAGGAAATGGACAATAAAAAGTTCGCTAGGCCTTACAAGCTTTGTGGGGCAGCACGGAAGAGGTACAGGAGACTGATAGCAAATGAGATAGGAGCCAAAGAGGCCCCCTCTCTCTGCCAGAAGCCCTGGGACGAGATTCCTCTACCCAAACCTCCCCGGTTCCGAAGGCGAAAAAACGCAGTCGGTCTGAGGAGTCCCCCAAAGACCAGCCCAAGAAATCTATGAATCTGGTAACGGTGGAGAAGGAGCTCAGCTTCAGTGCCATAGCTGGCTCCGCGCGTGTAGGAATTCGCAATTCAAGTCCGATGAGCGTGGAGCAGATGCAGCTAGTCTACCGGGCACTGACACGGGCTATCACTAAGACGGCCTGTGGGGCGCAACTGTGACTGGGACCAACATTTTGCGGGTTTCACTCACATGCCGGTTGGATTCTGGTAACGTGCCGAAATAACGCAAGCCGGGACTGGATTGTGGGTGAAGTTGGAAAACTGAAACTCTGGCCAGAGGCAGAGCTCTCGATAATACCCGAGGGCAAACTGCCTAAGCCTTAGCTGATACATTCCAAAACGATGGACAAATGTCAAAGTTCTATTTATACCTAAGCCTGGTAGAAGGGATTACGCTCTATCAAAGTCTTTAGACAGGCTATAAGCTTATCTTATTTTCTTCTTAAGACACTGGAAAATGTTATAGATAAATATATAAGCGATGCAGCTCTAGCTACGAGGCAGCTACATACATTACAACCAGCATGCTTACCGCAGAGGAAAATATACGGAAATAGACCTGATCAGTGTTATTGACAAGCGATAAAGAAATAGTTCTTTGTGTCTTTCCCTTTTCCCTTTTGGTTCCCGGTCACGTGGGTATTGTAGGCAATGAACTTGTCGACAGACTCGCACGGAAGGGCGCAAAGAGTACACAATTTAGTGGAGGGAGTGGACACGAGCCATTTAGTGGAATCTCAGAAAGCCTAGCCCGATTGACCCCTTATTTTTTTATCACAATAAATCACTTAAGATCTGGTCTGACAAACCAGGTTTAGAACATTCTAAAACCTTAATCCGGGCTTTTAATCGTAAGTTCGCTTCAGAAGCCCTGAGATTAAATAAAAATAAATTGCCCACTCTGGCAAGAGCCCCAATTAGACACTATTGTTTTAAAAAACACAGGTCCAGCCTGTGACTTAGCAACTCAAGGATGTGCTGGTTCTGTTCCCAAACGAAAGAAACTCTTCTGCACATCCTAACTGACTGCGGACCCTAAATACACAAACGTAACACTCATCTGAGGAACTATGTACTCCACCCAGAAGAAGTGAAATTGCTCATAGCTAAGCAACTCCTTCTATTCATTAAAGACAAATGGCTTAGCAGTGAACAATAGCAATAGCAGCCATCACAACAGATATTTTAGGTCGCAGTGATACTTACTGGTCTCTTTTCCTAGACCTGCAAGGCCGCTCGCACTTGATAGAAAATACTTTTATAATGAGGTTCTGTTGTATCAACGTATCACAGTATCATTACAGGTTACGATTGTCAGATAGCGATTAAATTAAATGGTTATCAATTTATGTTATTTTAATCTTTTTACCGTGAATACACCTGTCCTAAAATATAGCATATCACTTCATGATTGTCGTAAGAGGCGACAGTGGGAAACTAACTAGGAGATGGTTAGCAGCTTCTTCCTAATAACAACCAGAATATAAAACTGCGGGTGTAAAACCCCCACCCTCCACCCCCCGCCCCGCCAGCGTGTGTGACAACTAAGCCACAACTAAGTCGAATATCCCCAGTGTTGTCATATATACAGATTTCCCCGTATTTATACAAATTTTCGGTGTGTGATACAGATAAGCACTGGGTGCAGATTTTTATACAGAGTTTTCTAACTCTATTGATTGGGTTACCATATTATTCAACTTAAAACAGAATGAAGCAAAATAAGTGACTGATACCGCGTTACACACATCATTGCATGATTCTATTCTTTATGGTTAATTTATTTTTTCACAACGTAATTAGTACGGCAGAATTACAAGTGTATTATATAATATGTATATATAAAATAGGTATGACTGAAAATAATAAATTAATTATATATTCGTTCGTTGCAAATGTTTGAGTTTTAATACGTTGTTTGCTTAAATTAATGTGTTCAATTTTGCTATATAAAAAATTTAGTGTATAGTGTATATTTTATATTTGGTAGAGCCACGCGCAATGAGTCAGCTCCACCGGGGAAGGACCACGCTCTCACAGAATACAAGCGTAAAATACCAGCTTAATACTGATGTGCTTCGTATGGTGAGTGTAGCAATCCGGTCACCGTTTTTTACTGGAAACGAATCATTCCATCTTAGTCCTCAGGCGTGACAACGCATCTGCATTTTGAGCGTAGACAGAGAAACCACTAGACAAATTGACGCCTTCTTTCGCATTCGCACACGAAAAAGATAGATTTATGCATACGTCTTGCATAGAAATGAGATAGAGCGGTGTGATTGTTTGTCCCTTTCTCCGTGCCGGTTTTTTGTTTAGCAAAGTCTACAGTTTGCTAAACAACTTTAACAGCGTAGCGATTTAAGGAGTTTACAAGTTGGTTTGTGAGCTTAAGATTGGTGAATCTTGTTCAGTTCAGTTCTTAGAACGATTAATATTTTTATCTAAATGTGTTGAAAAGTCATAAAGATTATTGTATAACCTAAAAATTCGTTATCGTTCTTTCTCACTTGAGGCCATGCCGATCATTAGTCTATAGGTTTCTCTGTCTACGGTTTTGAGTCTTAAGCGAGGATAGAGGTAGATGTCTATGGTCCACAGCATCCACTTACCATCGGTGTACTGTGTGCTCGTGTGTCATCCTTATTCTATAAAAAAAATTTAATAACGATAATCAAACCTTATTAGCTTATCACGTTAGTAGTTATTCCTTGTTTTTCAAAAGAAGCAATGATGATGATGATCAATTATTCTATTTTGGTTTATTATATTATGCAGATTTTATACAGATTTTAAGCTTAAATAGCATACAGATTTAATACAGATTTTAGCAGTTTCAAATACATATAAAAGGTTCAAGGCATCTGGCAACACTGAATATCCCCCTTATGAGACAATCTATCTCAAACACCAGCTCTTCACAGATTCTAGGCTATGAGTATGAACATACCTGTATTTAAATAGATATAAGTTTTATTATGTACGGTATTTGTGAGGAGAAATAAACATAATAATTATTAATAATAAATAATCTATAGGAAGGCCCAAGTTCAGTAGTAAAATTTAACAAGCTGTAAGAATGAACGATCTTAATTTTAAATTAAGAAACTGTAACAATTATGTATGATCTATGCACTTCATATATTTATTTCAATTTTTTATCGCTCTCTGGCTAGCGGTTAATTAATAAGTCAACATTAACGACTCTTATAACTTATTAAAAATGTTGCTAAATCCAGTATCGGAATCCTCGGCGTCGACATATCGAGTGACGTGCAGTTTCGTGGTCACTTGGAAGGGAAGGCCAAATTGGCCTCTAAAAAGCTTGGCGTGCTCAGCAGAGCGGGACAGTATTTCATGCCGGCACACCGCCTACAACTTTACAAGGCGCAGGTTCGGCCGCACACGGAATACTGTTCCCATCTCTGGGCTGGGGCTCCCCAGTACTAGCTCCTTCCACTTGACCGCATCCAGCGCAGAGCGGCTCGAATCGTCGACGACCGAGTGCTTTCCGATCGGCTCGATTTACTGGCGCTGCAAAGAGATGTTGCATCTCTTTGCGTATTTTATCGCATCTATCACGGGGAGTGCTCTGAGGAATTGTTCGGATTAATCCCAGCCGCCAAATTTCGTGAACGCACTACACGGCAAACGTCCCGATACCATCTACACCATCTGGATGCTTGGCGGTCCACCACTGTACGTTTCACAAGGAGTTTTCTTCCACGTACAACCTCTCTGTGGAATAGTTTACCACCGGCGATTTTTCCGGACCGATACGACCTGGGGACCTTCAAGAAAAGAGCTTACTCCTTTCTAAAGGGCCGGCAACGCACCCGCAAAAATATTAAAACTTAAAATATTAGACATATAAATTAAAAGTATTGACTCCACATTTTCTCGACTGCTTCAGAAGGAGGCAAGTAAAGAAGTTTTTCTTATGTAATATGTATTCTATGTAGCCTAAGCAGCTTGATGGATTTAACATACAATATTATGTTAAATTTATCAAATGAAGTTAGATTCATCTTTGTTGAATGAAATCTAATCTAATACATCGATAAAAATTATTTTTTTTTGTTCGTATTTTATGCACTGCCATGCCATTCAGCAGATTGCGGTAAAACTTTGTCAACCTATTGCTTGCACTTTCGCGAAAGTTATAGGCATAGTACAATTAACTCACACTGGCGCGCGTATCGTATTGGCAAATTTATTTGAAAGTTATATTTAATTCGATTTCAATGAATGTATTTATATGTGTTATCATTCCTAATTATACAATATAGCTCTTCCAACATTGAAACCATATTTTCACAATTATTTCTTCTGCGGTAACAAGACGCTAGGTATCAGTTATTAAGGTATAAAATTTTTCTCTTTATTTTCGTTTTTAATGTCGTTTCAACCATTGGGCTTATATAAAAATATATTATTTAATAGTTACCACGTCCTAAGTATTATTATGTAAAGAAAATGCAGCTTTAATTTGGTTTTTTTCTCAATCCTAACGTTCTATAGCTTTATCTTTTTGCTTGTGTCGACAAAGGTCGTCGTCGATAGACCTTATTACTAACAATTGATTAAAATCAACACCAAGCCATAAATAGTCCATTAGAGAAAGACATTCCTAAACAATCACCCATCATCATTTCCAAAAAACACAGATAATTAACCACAATTTCTTAAGCTCCTACTTTTGTTATAATTATAGTAAGTAGATTGGATAAATAGAAAACGATTTATTTTAAAATCATTAAAACATACAAAATAAGAATGAAAAATAAAACGACTGAAACCTAGCAAATTTATATACAGTAAAATATCATCAAGTATATTATTAGTATTAATGAACGATATTTTTTTGGGATTTCAGCTGACTTTTTACGATATTCATGAATAAGAGTCGAAATTAGCCTAAATGAAGCGTACAAATATAATAATGTGATCCATTTCGATACCAAACATTTTTCTGATAAATTTACTTCATAATATACTACAATAAACAAACTCCACGACGATCCTTTTATTGAATAAGGGTATAAATAACTCTAATCCAATGATGTACGTGTATTGTGTTGTTCGAAATAAATATGGAACGGAATCGCTATACTTTTACCTTAACGTACGCTACGTGAAAGACTATTGTTTGCATGATGATGAATGACATTCATAGAAACGAGCACGAACGCTCATGACGACGCAAATAAAAGACAATTTGCTTGTGCCACTCTTATAATAGAGTTTTGTGAATATATACCTATGTTTATCATACGTAAAAGAAATGGAAACCTTTTACAAACGTGCTGTGGTTATCAAATTCGCCTGTCAAGCTTAATGATTAAGGCAAATCCCTACCACGGAGGAAAATGCCCCCTACCCACATCCAGTTAAAGAAAAAGATTTGTACCTACACAATGTTACAGTGCGTACTTTTGTTCAGAAAGGAAGAATTCAGTTTTAATCATGCATGGATAGCTTAGGAGTTTACATTAATGTATTCAATTAATTTATGTGAACTAACGCTTTTTCAATACTTTTACTATAGCGTAATATACACGCAAATATTTAGAGCTTACTCTTAAAAAAATACCCACAGCCTACATGAGAATAAGATATGATGAGTAATAAACATATTCTAAGTAATGATTACCGAACCAAACACTCGTTAAACAGCTTTGTAGTCATAATATTAATTTGTTATAATTTTAAAAACTACCGGGGAGGCCTATGTTCATATGTTCAGCAGTAAACTTATGATGCTGGGATAATGGAGGTAATTTATGACGGTCAAAGAATTACAGTACAGTATTAAACAGTAATAGATTAATACAGCTTAGACTTAAACTGTTAAATTAGCATTCACTATTTTCATGGTCAGGTAGCTTAGTTTAAATGTGTACTCCCTTAAAAGTATTACTTTGACTAACTTAGTATAAGTAATATATAAGTAAGCTAAGTCGAAGAAGAATGCGTTTACTTCTTTAAAATGTTTTACGTAAAACGTTTTACGTGTTATGGATGGTTTGTATATTGTCATAAAAATCGATGATTTTTTACAATATAACATTAAAAATGTATATAGTTAATATTCATATTTCAGTGAAAATTTTATAAGTTGGCGTTTTATACATATTTTTATTGATAGCAGAAAATGGTTTGATTCCATTATTTTGCCTTTTTTGACGTAGTTGAAACTTTATTTTAGTGGCGCTGCCCAAATTTCAATTAAGTATAGTAATAATGTGATTTAACAAGAGCTGTAAACATTGTAAAGAAAACTTCTCGTTAAACATTTTCTAATCTTGCATAAGGACCTTATCCGTTAAGAAAGTTTAGTTTTAATATCATCAATTTGCTCATTCCTTGTATCTTTTCACAGGTTATCTGTTTTAATGGGATATTGCCATTTGTTAATGGCTTATCTAATGGAATATTTGCGAGGCGGAGATTACCTTATAATGGCGCCGTCTAAGTTAGTCCACGGGCTCGTAACGCGTGTTGCAAATGGCCAAGTATTTTATAATACGTAGTGCACATACGTTTACAATATAAGGTTTCGCATGGAAAAATATGCAGAAGACCAACGGCCTGAGTTGCATGTTATGTAAAGCGTCAAGCCGACGAGACGACATTTAAGTTACGAACGCTTGTTGTCACTTTCAGTGATTTGTAAGATAATATTAAATAATTATACGTAAAACCAAAAATGTGCAGCAGTAAATACCGGTATTGCAGGCGAGAAATAATCGATTACATATAGAGTTAGTTTTTGTAAAGGCAAATGAATTTAATGTCAATTAATAATGGTCTTGCAACAGAGCTAAACTAACTCTAATATCACAGGTATAATTTGCAATTTCATACGGCGCTTGCGATTTTAGAAAATATTACAGGGTTTCGCCATTCATTTTAGCATTTTTATTGGTGAAAAAAAAACTACAATCTTGTAATAATTATTTAATAGTACGAAAAAGTAAAAATATGGATTTTATAATTTTGTACTATCTAAATGAAATTTGTTGTAAAATCTGGGCCTTTGGGCCTGGGCTATTGATATAAAAAGTGACCTTTGATATCCTAGGGAACGCTATACGTGATAGGTAAAATACTATGTAGAAATTATCAATCTTCATTATCTATCATGTATTTTTAAGTAGGGCTCAAAATTGCTTTGAGAGCTACGAGTACCTCCGACGTCAATGCTTTCCGGCTTTTCTTATAGCAATTTGTGACAGACGGTTTAAAAGTTTTTTTTTTTTAAATTAATAAACACTTCAAATACAATCTTCTTTTAATGTATGTTGTTTTCTCTCTCTCTCTCTCTCTCTCTCTCTCTCTCTATATATATATATATATATATATATATATATATATATATATATATATATATATATATATATATGTATATATATATATATATATATATATATATATATATAAAATGACTCGATTGATTTTGATGAAATTTTTGTGTGTGTTTAAGTGGATCCTTGGGTAATTTAGATTTACAATTGCATCCGTTAGGTGGCGCTATTGTCAAGATCCAGGAGTCACCCGTGCGAAATCGAGGTAGATAGATAGTTTTAGTAAAAATTTAATTGTTGTTTCTGTGATGTTGTTTTTAGGTATTATTATTATTTTGTGGTATTTATATAGTTACCTTATTTGGTTGGACTGTATAAATGAAAATGATAAATATACATAAATATTAATGAAATAAAATCGATTCATAAAAAATACACATAAATAAAAACCCAACCAGATGAAAGCCCTCGGCAGGGGCTATCAAACGGCTAAGGGTTAGGAGAAATGGAAATATAACCGGCGGACTATGCGGGCGGTATCTAAATCCTTCTGAATTTGAACCCAGAGCGGTCCGTCACGGAGTCCAAGTTGTCTCGAATGACCTGAGAGGCTGACCGCGATTAGTCCGTTCGTAGAAACGACCACAGGAATAATTTCGGTCACCTCGTGAGCCAGGTCCAGAAATTTTGTCTGCTTATATCTGTTTATCTCTTTCTTGTGAAAACAAGGTTTTCCATAAGGAATAGTAAAGTCGACCAAAAATATGGTAGACTGTACCCGGTTATTATTATTAGATATTATACCCTTTATTGCACACAAGCACAACTTATTTGGCGTTTAGTAAATTGGTCACCACGAATATACGCGGTGGGGCCGTGCTATAGCTATATATTATCGTTGCAGTACGAAAAGTTCGGCTTTGCTGAGAAAGTATTATGGTCTCACAGAATGCCAGCGTAAAATAGCAGCTTGATACTGTTGGGTTTTGTATTGAGCGTGTGAAGTTCCGGAGACCCTTTTTACTGGAAACGAGGCATTCCATATTAGTCCTCAGGGGTAAATTTTGATTCTTAATCGAGGGTAGATGCAGGTATCTATGATCCCAAGCATCCGCTTACCATCAGGTGGATTGCGTACGTTAGTAGTAGTAGTAGTTAAAATTTTTAATAACCTTCCCAATGACATAAAAAATTTAACGAATAGTACACTATTTTTATCCAAATTAAAGTTATGTTTAATTGAAAAATGTTTCTATAATTTAAATGAATATTTTGATACAAATAGTATTTAATTGATGTGGACAACTTCGGCATGTGCCTATCTAATTTAATTTAATTTTTTATTCAATTGTTATTTTTTACTTAATTTTATTTTTACTAATAATAATAATAATTATTTTTTTACTTGACATTGTGATTATGAATTTAATTAAATTTACAGAATTTTAAAATAATATAATATAATAATGTAAAGTATTAATGAAATCTGATATTGTAGTTTAAAAGTAATAATTAATATTTTTATAATTGCTTCGCCCAAACTGGGTTCAAATACGGACTTTTTTTAACATAACATCTATTGTAACCATTTGATTGCAATAAAGACTATGACTATGACTATGTTACCTACCTAACTTTACCTAAAAACTACCTACCTGTATCTTTATTAAAAAAAAGACGTGTGGCACTCGGGGACTGCCGCGGTAAAGCTATTGCGTAGCATTTTGTATCAACTTATGCAATTATAATTATTTATTTATTTTATTTATGCAGTATTTCTTTTTCTTTGATATTAATTCAAGTTACACTTTTTGAGCGTGGTGACTGATAAGAAAACAATTTTTTTTCTTTTATTAAATAAATAAATAATAAATGCACTTTGTTCATCCATATTCAAAACACTTTATACACAAATTTTATGCCGGCTGTACACGCTCGCCGAGACACCACGAGACAGGCCTAGAGGCGAGCGTTATTTAACATTGCTCTTAATTTTTTTTATAAATATTATAATAATGTATAGTTTTCTTTGTGAATAAACATTTAAAGTGTATATAAATATTTAGTGTACATAAACAGACATATAATTGGTGTAAATAAATAATAAATATTTTTTGTATTAAGTTAATTTTGTGTATTATGTGGATCATAAAAATTATGTGATGTGATGGACAATAATACTTAAATACTTACATATTTTGTGACTGTATAAAATTGTACAAAGGTACTAATATTGACAATGTCGCGCACACGTTATAATACCTACAACCTGTTACGTATTCGTAATCATAACATAACACAGTTAAACTAATATTATAATACCTACCTATAATATGTTAATATTTTCGTAATTATAACATAACACAAACGCAAAACTAACCTACGCTATACTGTATACATATGTAACTAATTACAAAAATAAGCAGTTTTGAAACTAGTTACTCATATCCACGAAACTACGTACAACCGATTACGTCCAAAAGACGTTACGACCCATGTCTAGACAGGGCGAGTACGAGTGTGTACAGGGTGCTCTCGTTGCGTCGCGTCGCGTCTCGTGGCCCTCGTGCGCTCTCGGAAGCGTGTCGGTTTTTTGCGCTCGAGTCAAAGGGTCTCGTAGGTATCGCGATGAAAACCGAGACCGAATGATGACATTACTAGTACTTAACGTGTATAACATGTATAATCACGCAAAAAATGCAAACTGTATTATGACATTTTAATATGTAAAACGTCAAAGGTCGACATTATAACTACACATCAAAGTCTCTACGAAAACGTATTTATATATAATCGTTAGGTTTTAATTGCTGCTAAGTAATATTCTGTATTTTGTGTACACTTAGTTAAAGAGGTAAAATATTTTGTATTTGTAATTTCTGTTTTGTCTCAAGACGACATACGTGATTTTATGGTTAATAAGTTTTTTTTGGTGATAATGTATAAAGAAGTGTAATAAACTGTTAGAAAGTTTATTAAATACAGTGTTTAATGATATTCACCGTACATGGTACTGTTACGGTAAATTAATAGAAACTATCCACCATCTCCTTCTTAGCAATGGGTTATTAATTTTATTTTTAGTAAATGTGTAAAAAATATAATAGTTCAAAGGCAAAACGCAGCAACAGTTTTATCTAGGGGGCATATGGAGTTCAAACTTCAAATGATACAACGAGTGTGTACATGGTGTGTTCTCCTGTCGAGCCTTTACGTGATGAGAGGCACACGAGGTGACGAGACGAGCGTGTTCAGCCGCCATGAGCTACATACATCTAGGGTTGCCAGGTCTTTAAACCGAGAAGCCGAACAGACCATCCAGCTTAGCCGGTCATTTTGTAAAAAGGCCGGACATCCTTAATTATTCAGTCTTAGTATAACACGATTATATATTTTTTAAAGTAAAACAATACTAACCTTATATGATTTACCATAAAATCTTAAATTAAAAGAATCAGTGTCCTTTATTATTAATCATTCAATATTCATTACAATATTAGTTTCAATAATTGCAATAGTATGTATTTAAGTACATGAAAAATGTAAAAATATGGTCAAATATAAAAAGCCTGACAAATGCCGGACAGGCCCGGACACGTTTAGTTTGGCCGGACACGCAAACAAAAAGCCTGACTGTGTCCGGCTTTATCCGGACGCCTGGCAACGCTACATACATCTGTATATAATACAGTATAGCGTAGGTTAGTTTTGTGTTTGTGTTAGGTTATGTTTACGAAAATATTAACAAGTTATAGGTATTATAACATTAGTTTAACTGTGTTATGTTATGATTATGATTACGAATATATAACATTTTATAGGTGTTATAATTATAATATGCGCGTGACATCGTCAATATTAGTACTTTTGTACAATTTTATAGTCACAAAATATGTAAGTGCTTAAGTATTATTGTCCATCACATCACATAATTTTTATGATCCACATCTTGCGTGTAAGCCATTAACTATCCCGAAGGGACTCTTTACTCTCGTTGTGCGAGTCGTATATCGTGTTACGTACCTACCTATATTCATTTAATAATAATCTGTTCAAAACGAAACGCTTACGCGAGCGCCGGTCGTGGTGTGTGTCAACTGCGTACGTAAAATAATCATTACATTTTGTCCACGAAACTGGGTATACGATTATCAAGCTCGTAAGCAGTTTTTGAAACCGATTATGTTAAATAATGCTCACCTCTAGGCATGTCTCGTGGTGTCTCGACGAGCGTGTACAGCCGGCATTACAAGTACAGCTATTCACTGTTGTACATAAATACCTATACACCTATATACTTTCTCATAAACAGCTGCTTATGTATTCGTCCGATTTCGGAGCAGCTCGTCTCGATTCGTGCGAGCTTCGTAGAGTCGTTCAATACGTCTAGTTGCACGCACACAAACACCGTGTCGAAGACTGCCGAAAAGAAACGACGTTAGACAATGCATGGCCTTAAAGCCACACCTCCGTGACCGTCGGAGTGGGGAGCGTGAGGTTTTTTCGTTACGGAATAAATTTCTAGATTCGGTCCCCGCGCTCAAGGCCCGCGATAGAAGCTATGCAATAGCTTAATACCTTTGCGATCTTGAAAGTATCCTATATATTATATAAGTATACCTGTATTAAATATAAAGTTAAAATCCTTTAATTGTTAGTTGCTACTAGATTTAAAAATTAAACTAAATGAACTAAAATTCGTAAGTAGAATTAAATATTCAATTCTTACTAGTTTCGAACCAGCTAGATTAACTTATATTAGTTATTACCAAAATATAACGTCATTTATAATTAAGCTACCGGGAACTACAACGTATTTAAACTAAATCGTTTAAAGAAATCTTTTGAGAAATATACATACGTTCATTTAATGTAAAAACACAACAGCAAAACTAGCTTTAGTTATGTATATTTTGTAAATTAAAGTAACAAGAACATGCTAGTATATAAGTCACTTGATTTCAAAGTGTCAGTATTTCATTCAATTAGCAAAGTACACGCTTTTACAACAAATACTCAAAAAATCTACAAGGTCTGTTTAAAAATAAGCTTATAATTTTTGCTAAACAAATACTATATATAAAAAGTTATCGTAATGTTAAAGAATTCACTACTGCTATTGACATCTGAAAATAAGAAGAAAATTACCATCATCATCGTCATTACAGCTCTTCACAAGTCCACTGCTGAACATAGGCCTCCCCCAAGGAATACCACAAATCACGGTCTTGAGCCACCTGCATCCATCGACTTCCTGCATGTCTTACCAGGTCGTCACGCCCACACCAGCACGAGGCTGCCACTCGAGAACCTTTTCCCCACATCGGTTGTCGATTCTTCGAATTATATGGCTGGCCTATTGCCACTTCAGCTTACTAATCTGTTGGGCTATGTCAGTTTCTCTAGTTCTACTGCGAATATCCTTATTTCTATGTTTATCACACAGAAAACCCTGAGCGTAACCGTCCCCGTAGCTCGCTAAGCGACTTTGAGCTTCCTCATACGGCCAGTAGTGAAGGACCACGTCTCAGACCCATAAGCCATCTCTGGTAACACGCATTGGTTGTACAATCTAGTTTTCAGGTTTTGAGGTATACCTGACGAGAAGATGAGTGTGTGTTACCGTAATGTTTCTAAATGTCCTTACGATTAAGATTACGTATGTATGTAACATTATAATATTTTATTTACAAAAAGTGCTACTAGGTTTCTTGTTAGTTCTTTCTAGGACAGGTATTTCTGAACCATAAAAATAAATACAGTTAAGCAACTGCTCTCTATCTATCTCTCTCTTTCATCAAGAAGAGGATTTTTCTTTCACGGCCAAACACGTGGTGAAACAGAATAAAACTTACAGTTTACATCAGATTACGCGAAACGTGAAAATCTTATCTACAGCACGTACGAATTAACTTGAGACTCCGCTGGAATGCGACCCCCTTCCCGACTCCCCCCACCGCGTCCCGCGCTGGCCGTGCGCGCTCAGTACCGATAGCATTTTTGTTACGGATACGCGTCTCGACTCTAGTTCGATATTTTAGATAATTGTTTGTTGTTTGGTTTGGACTTTTGTTTGTTTTTGATATACTTAAACGTTATTTTATCCCTGAAAGGTGAGATGCAGAGTTGGCTTCGGAAAAACAACATTCCTTTTGATGAAAAAATAACGAAACCGGAACTGTACCATATAATACTGCTCAATAAACCACCGAAAAAATATATAGTGGACGAACTCATGAGGGAGCATGGACACGAGGTATTACGGCTGTCACTCTACCATTGTGATTTGAACCCTATCGAATATATATGGAACTTAATAAAACAAGGGGTGGCAGCTAAAAATGTTAACCAGTTTGAAAGGGAAATAGAGGGTTTGACAAGAGACGCAATACAGTCTATAACGGCTTCCGATTGGAAGAAAGAAATTAACCATATCGAAAGATTAGAAAATGAGTACTGGGAGAGTGATAGACTTGGAGAAATCCAACAGAGAGAATTAATTATATCCCTCGGAGGGGAAGAATCCAGCTCAGAGAGTGAAAGTGAGGACGATCCAATGGACGGAATAGAACCGATCGTATACAGTGACAATGAATAATAAATATTATAATAAATCCTTATTAATATTCCTTACTTCTATTCCTTGATTTTACATAGTTTGTGCTGTTTTGCTTATCCAAGATTGATTCACTTTCACCCTAAGGTTGCCTGGGAGAGATTACTTTTTAGCAATAAGGTCGCCTGTTATGCTTTGTATTTTTATTGTGTACGAATCTGTAACACTATTTATAGTGCAATAAAGTGTATAATAAATAAATTAATAATATTGTTACGCGCTCAAGTCGACGGCACTAGCGCCATCTAGTCTCGAACCGAAGAACTAAACTTCTTGAAGTCGAAACACGAACTCTCGGTACCTTGCGCGTGTTTACTTGAATATTCTGGATATTTCGCTGCTAATTTATATAAATAGGCGCTGCAAGATGCGATCGGGGAAGTATTGGATTTGGCGAGACAAGCGAAGCTTCGGAGCGGAATAAAGTGAATGTAATTATTAGTGTTTTAAGTTTTAATTTGTGTAAAGTAAATTAAAGTGTTAATTTAGGTAATTTTATCGGCAATTTTTATTGTCACGAACCTCAAGCTCGTAACGATTGGTGTCAAAAGTGGGATTAAATAATGCTGATTTTACCTAAGGAGGAATCAGAGGGTGTCCGTACCCGAAGTCAACGCCAGCAGGAGACGGACCAGAGGAGGTTTGGTGGTGCAACGCCGCAGACGTCAGAGGGCCAACTGCCAGCCACAGAGGCTGCGGGCCCGTCAGTAGCGCCTACATCTGCAGCACCTGACTTAGGTGCTCTGATGGCGATGCTACAGAAGGAGCTGCAGTGCGGACGAGAGGAACAGGCCCGTCTGTTGAAAGAGCAGCAAGAGGAACAGGCTCGCCGACAGGAGGAACAGGTCCGTCAGTTGAAAGAGCAGCTGCAGAGCGGACAGGAGGAACAGGTCCGTCAGTTGAAAGAGCAGCTGCAGAGCGGACAAGAGGAACAGGCCCGCCGACAGGAGGAACAGATGCTCCTCATGAAGGACCTTCACGCTACTTTTGCGAAAGAGATAAGGGAGGTGGAGGATAGGGTTGCTCAACATAACAACCGCCTGTCGGAAGCTGAAACCCGAATCGACCAAGTAAACAATCGGGTTGACAACGTAATGGCTGACATGAAGAAATCACTGGATGAACTCAAACTTGGAGATGGAGCTACAGCTCCCGTAGTAGCTACAACACCTTCGCTACGTGGGTTCAAGGTGCCACCGTTCGACGGTACCTCTTCCTGGTCAGCCTACAAAATCCAGTTCGAGGCTGTTATGAAGGCGAACGGCTGGAATAAAACTCAGGCCATGACTGCTCTCACACTAGGCCTGCGCGACTAGGCTGGGTGAGGAAGTGACTTGTGAGCAACTCCATGAGGCATTGGAGGCGAGATATGGCGACACTCACCTGGAACACGTCTTTCGTGCGCAGCTTAAAGATCGCGTGCAGCGCATCAACGAAAACCTGCAGCAGTGGGCTCTAGAGGTGGAGAAGCTGGTGCGGAAAGCATACCGGTCTGTACCTGCGCTCATTGAAGGGAACCTGGTGCAGACATTCATCGACGGCATCCACGACCTGGAAGTCAGAGCTGCTGTGAGGCTCGGGCACAACAAGACGCTTAAAGACGCCTTGGCCCATGCACTGGAGGTGGAAGCCGTGCGGCAGGATCATCGTTCCCATCGCGTCAGGGAAGTTGCAGCAGCTACAGTTCGCGACTGCAACAAAGGATACAGCCCTAGGTGCTATGGCTGTGGGGAAAGGGGCCATCTTCGATCCAGCTGCCCTAAGCGAAGCGCAGAAAGGGAAAGTGAACGATATCAGGAGAGTAATGCAGCTAACGGCACTGCCTGGCGGCGACAGGATCGTCGTTGACCTCTCGCTAGGGAGGTTGCAGCAGTTACGTTTCGCGACCACAATAAAGAATACAGCCCTAGGTGCTATGGCTGTGGGGAAAGGGGCCATCTTCGGTCCAGCTGCCCTAAACACACCCTAGGAAGGGAAGGTGAACGGTCTCAGAAAGGAAGTGCGGCTAACATCACCGCCCAGCAGCAGCAGGAATACGACTTTCCTATCAGACACTGCAGCGGGAAATCTCACGGCAACGCAGATGCATTGTCAAGAAGACCTTTTCCTGAAGATTGCAACCATTGTAGTAGGCAGAGAGTAAGGAAGTGGTATCCGTGAGGATGCTCAGGACAGACCACCTCAGCAACGGGTGGAAGGACAGCCTACGACATGCATAGCAGGAAGATCCGGACATCAAGCCGATTCTAGGATGGATGAAGGCCCGTGCTACCAAGCCTAAGTGGAGGGACTTCTCAGCGATGAGTTCAACCACGAAAAGCTATTGGGCCCAATGGGACAGCTTGCTGCTTCAGGATGGAGTCCTGTGCCGTAAATGGGACAATGGTCGAGGAGACAGCTGTCGTTTACAAATGGTTGTCCCTAAAGCTAAAGTGCCGAATATTCTACAGCTGTGCCATAATGGTCGTTCAAGAGTCCATCTGGGAGTTAAACGAACTCTACTGAAGGTCCGAGAATAGTTTTACTGGGTCCATAATCGTGACGATGTCGAGGATTGGTGTCGTACATGTACAAGTTGTGCGGCTGTGAGGGGACCTCAGACACGGAGTAGAGGAGCATCGAAATTGTACAATGTTGGTGCACCACGGGATAGGACATCCCTTGACATTGCGGAGCCGTTACAGAAAGGCGCAAAGGGGACTCCTAAGATCGTCCATGTGGATCGCTTGGCGCGTTATTATGGGGCCGATAATGCTTGGGACGAGCATGTCTTAGGAGGGGGCAGCGTTACGCGCTCAAGTCGACGTCACTAGCGCCATCTAGTCTCGAACCGAGGAACTAAACTTCTTGAAGTCGAAACACGAACTCTCGGTACCTTGCGCGTGTTTACTTGAATATTCTGGTGACGTTTTTGTTTTGTCGATATTAATATAATGCAAGCATTGATAGCTGCCATGCTCAAGACACCATAGAATAAAGTCGTAGCCCATCGTTTACTGTTGCGACTAACATAAGACAGTATAAATGAATGAACAACAAATATGTATACTAAAATCATCAAAGAAAAACTAATAAAACAATAATAATTCATGATCAAATCATTACGTAAAAAAATACGTCAGAAATGAGGCAGGGTATCATACCCGAGACAGGTTTACCCACGAATATAACGGCCGGTGTCCCACGCCACACTGCGATCACACCACTAACCCGCCCCACGCGCCCAGCACTCCAGCTACTGAGCGAGTTAGAGTTTCCAGGCGAGGATTTTAAAAAATACACCACCTTATAATTTTTTAGGGTGTGTGATACCCTGGCTCATGCTCGCCGGGTTAAAATTGCAATTAACATTGGTGCCGGCGGGGATCGATCGAGCCGGGTAGTTACTCGCGTTCTGTTATATTTACAGCGGGGGTTAACTATCTGAGCTACCACGGTTGGGAGGGTACCGCTCTATAATCTATTTCTGTCGCTAAATAGTAGCGCTTGATTTTTTATTTATTTAACTGGCTTTATCTTGGATCTTGGTTCTAACCCTTCTGAGCCCATCATTTCTTTCGGGATCTTCATTTTTGTAGATTTTTTCTTCACCATATGCTGATGCGCCATATTGTAAAGATTTTGGGAGATTTTGACGACAGCTTAACCCAACGGATAGTTGATGACCATAGTCACTCAATTCATAAAGTGCCTAAGCGATCAAAATTAATTGAGGTTTATATCAACATCGAAGCATTGTTTCGTCGTTTTCTCTAATATTTTACACGCGTAGACATTTAATTCACAAATTTACATCACTTTTATGAATCAAAATCCACTTCAAACCATTATTTAAAGATAAAACAGGAGCAGCAATCCGTCAACGGCCAAGTTCCCGCCAAAATTCTAGCAGCGCTTGAACTGCTAAAAGGTATATCCAGCATTATTACGGGCTTTGAATGATCCATCTTAGTCGTCAAAAGTGAGAACGCATCACTAGCCTACTTTGTTCGAAGTAGGCTGCAAGTGTCTATGAAATACAGTAGCCACTTACCATCGTTTCGAATGTGAGTTCGTTTTCAGTTCTAATAACAAAATTCGTGAATCTAAAAAGTATTAATTGAAAGCTATAAAATCAATAAATTAATGTCATTCATTGTGTAGCTATCGCGTTATTTTAAAAAATCATTATTATTGAATAAAATTATTATTTCCGGATTTTATCGTGTTTAATTCACTTTAATTTATTTTTATTAACCCGACGTTTCGGGTGCTTTACAGCACCCATTTAAATCCTAACCATTAAAATCATTATTAGAGTAACTATCAATATTTTAATATGTAGTAAATTTTCAATCCTACTTGAACATATTATACCCTGAAACAACTTATAAGATATGCTAATCTTTGACCCAAGCACACTATAAAAAAGAAAATCGTTCTTTTCCTTAAAACTAACACATCTACTGATTAAGTGTTCAGTCTATCAACGCACTTTTTTTTAATTTGTGTTATTTTTTTGTCAAATTTAAATATAGGCAATAGTTATTTTCTATTATCGGCACTTATTCATCTAAAATCATATGTAAATCATCTAAAATCTACTTTCGTCAATCCTGTGCAAAAAAAAAATTCAAAGTGATTTGAAAACCGCCCTGCGACAGCTTCGTTTTATAAGTGAATACATTTATCGTTTCGAGTTAAAACCCAGATCCTCTCCTCTTGTACATCGTAAAATAAATCCTATTCGCTGTTATTCTAAAGTTATATTCTAAAAGTAGAGAAAAGGTATTAAACTTAAACAACCTCTAACGGCTTAATATTTTATGTCATCTGCTTCTAACCACAAAATTTTCAAAGAAGAAAATATGTAAATATCTTTTGAAGTTGTAATTCTACTAAATGAGTTTACACTTAACTCATAAAAAGGAAATATGTTTATCAAGCGTTCGGAGTAGTAAAAAACAAAAGCCATCAATTGTCTTTTAAATACTTTTTATGAACAGTGAATTCTAGTTCAACCTGGAATAAATTCCTCACAACCTGGAATTTGTTAGAAGTTGTAGAACTTATTTTCTATCTAGGCGCCGTCTGGGTAGCTATCACCCTCTTTTCTATTTCTGTACTTCATCATTACATACTAGTCTTCAGAGAAGCCGACGCATCTGTAGCCTTTAAAAAATTAAAAATAATAAGGCTATGGAGGGAGCTATGCTCGGAGTTTCTCTGCGTAATAAACTTAGAAATGAGAATATCCGCACTAGAACCGGAGTTACTGACATGGTCCAACAAATTAGTTAGCTGAAGTGGCAATGGCCCTGTCATATTGCTTGAAGAACCAACTTTCGATGGTGAAGTAAGGTTCTAGAGGGGCAGTCTCGTACCAGTAGCCGGAGTGTAGGGCAGTCAACTACTAGATGGAGTGACGACCTGTAAGACATGCAGGAAGTTGACGGAAGCTGGTGGCTCAGGACCATGCTTTGAAGTTCCTTAGGGGAGGCCTATGTTCCGCAATGGACTTGTCAAAGGCTGTAATAATGATATCGAAGAATTAAAGCTTCATCTTTAGGGTCTATTGTAAAGAATAAAAACGTTTCTCCATATAATTATGGAGAAAATTTTTTCTTAAGTTTTTTTTTTAATTTAATCAATAAATAAATAAAATTTAAATTATTTATGTCATGAAATATACTTCCAAAATGAATTGAAACAGCAGATGTTACTTGCTCCATTATCCTCTCAATTTTTAAATAAGAATCGTGCATTGGTCTCATGTAATATCATTCCCTTTACTTTATTCCACATATTATTTGTTAAAATATTTTTATAACAACTTAAGTATAGTGCTTAAAAATATTCCAGTTTATTTTTATTACATCAACAATCAAATGCTATCTTTGCGTATCTTGCGTTTAGAACATCAATTTATCACTGTTAATCGTGAATTCACATCTGAACTCAAACCTAATATTTCATATACACGTAAATATTAATCTTACAAATATCTAAATGGTATACACAAATTTACTAATTTACGCAACAATTTCGGTTAATAAAGAGTGAACGGGGATTGTAAAACTCCAACCCATTCTAATCGTGTGGGTTGTAACCGAGTCCGAACTTTGCCTTCTATCGGGAGTTATCAAACTTTTAACAGTGCTCATCTGCACAACATTGTTTTGTTCTGAATATTACGAACCTCATAATGAGGACCGAACCCAGTTTGTGTAATATAAATCCCATTGCATACTAATCTATTCGCTGGTTATAAACGATGATTTTCATAAGAATTTACACAAGCTTATTATGTTTCATAGTAGCTATATTTTATTAGTAATGATATTCAATTAGTAACAATAGCTTATACGGTATTTGACTCATCGCGCGGAATGAAAAAAGATTCACGGTCATAAATAAAATATCCATACTAGCGACGGAGAGCAGCGTGTAAGATGCAAAATTTACTGCGATCATGTCGTTGACAATGCATTTGCATTTTCACTTTTAATTAGGTACAGGTGATGGTGTCTATGCGTAACGCTACTACTATCAATTGCTCGTTTGTTTGTCATTCGTTTCTTTAAAAAATCATGTTACAAACTGAAAAGAACCAAACGGAAATCGACTTTCGATTAAGAAACAGAAGGGAGGAATCGAGGCTTCTCTCGATCCGGCCTCCTATAACGCCTACGTTGGGTTCGGGAACAACGTATGTGATCTCCGCAACGGAGTAACACACTAGGGCGATAACCTCGTTCCTTTTCAGCAAGTAGGTTCAGACGGGGATTACGGGTCTTCCGAAGTCGTCCCGGTCCCGACGCCTTAATTCTTCGATGTGGACTGTATAACTTAAGGGATCTTGGGAATGAAACAGCAATTATCTTCAAACCGTTCCGTGAGAGAGTAATCACTTTTCCCTATACTTTTCTTCTTGACTGCTGGTTTTCACTTTTCCCGAAGGATTTTCTTGTTTTTCCGAACTATTTTCCCGAATTATCTTCTTCCCCGAACGAATTGCAATAAAACCCGTTTACTAAGCTACCCCCAGAGCTAAACGCGAAAGTGAGCCGCGCCATTCGCGTGCCTGCGCAACTTAACAACATGAATTTGTACTATTACTCTCTCACGTTTCACTTAATATCTTTATTTACTCAAGTCATATACAAATACAATTTGTCAATATAGGTAGTACAAAACAATATCTACACCATGATATGCATTATATCTTCATATTACAAAAAACCTTTCATTTATTAAACGAAAACCACATATTTTACTCACAAGTTCGAAATCGAATTTTCTTAAATATTTAACACAGAAAGTTAAAACAATGTTTCCTACTTGAATTTATACATAAGTTAACTAATACAATAGTTTAATTCACATTTTCTCTATTTATTTCACTATTTAAAACACTTTTAAATTTCTTATACAAAACTATCATTATTTCACTTATACACAGGAATTTTCACATAAAAATAACACAGAATTCACCTTTTTGGCACATACAGTTAACCTGAAATGTTTTACAAGTCATTTTTACATAAATCACTGAATTACAAACATTTTAAATTTTTACATATTCGGCCTCCTAAGGGCGTGGCCAGCGTGCTTCCGTGAACTCACACTATTTGAACAACTAACTTTGCACGGCTCTCGACTATCAGGAAAATGAAAGTCTGAAATACACTTAATTTTAACAATATTAAATAAACAAGTGCTTCTACATAGTTTTCAAACAGTAGGAAACTATTTCTGATAAGACTCTTATTCGTTATCATGCTTCTTATCAGATAACAATACAAGTGAATGTTTTCATTAATCAATCATAACAAATAGGCATTTGTTTTCGTACAAACATATCATACTTATACAAGACAATACTTATGCAATTAACTTCCGTTAATTCTGTTTATGCACAGAGTGATTATCTCGACCGGGGAACAAATCCGATCTTTAACTTCACTTTAATATTCTTATGAATTTACATCATTAGAAAGATGATTTCAACCGGGAAACAAATCCGGTATCATAATTTATATCATAAATTCCTTGCGAATTTATTAGGCGATATTACTTAGGAAAACAAACAAACTAGTCCGGCCTGGGAGTCGAACCCAAGACCTTCTTATCATTAATTCGACATTTCTTTAAGATTTAACTAAGCATTTTCTTATCAGAGCGTCGTGGCTCGATAATTTGCTTTTTATAACTATGCGTCATCGGTTGACTTAATAAACTGAAACATTCTTATAGGCGCGTCGCCAACAATCTCCCCCCCGTGCGTTAGCACCATCATTTGGGAGGCGTCGCGGGTACCAGGACTATTATTCTGGATGTAGGTCTCCTCAAGATACCTGTGCTAGTAATGACGTCAACCACTCTGGTGTGACCGTCTGGTCCCGGTAACGTTCTACTAATTTTTCCTTTTGGCCACGTATTTCGTGGCAACGAATGATCTATTATCAAAACAATATCGCCTTCTTTAGGTTCCATGAACTTTCCGTTATTACCTGTTCGCGGTATTAAGGTAGGCATGTATTCCTTCAGCCACCTTGTCCAAAAATGGTCGGCTAACCTCTGTGCAGCTTTCCAATTGAGTTGACCCGTCAGATGCCGTTCTAGAAATAATCCAGGTGGTCGATCACCACATGAGCGTCCCAGAAGAAAATGATTGGGTGTCAAACCCTCTTCAGGACTATCCATACTGAATGTTACCAGAGGCCTGGAATTTACCGTATGCTCTGATTCTAAAAGTAACGTATGTAGAACCTCCTCTCGTGGGCTCTTTTCCTTGAGCGTAGCGGTCAACGCAATTTTAATCGACCTTACTAACCTCTCCCAGGCGCCACCCATGTGCGGTGCTCCCGGAGGTATAAATTTCCATTTAATGTATTTCTTAAATGACTCATTTTTCATGCCTTCATGGCATTCTTCGCATGCTTTTAATAATTCTTTATTTGCAGCTTTGAAATTCGTCCCGTTATCGCTGTATATAACGGTTGGTTTTCCTCTTCTGGCGATAAATCGCCTTAACGCCATTATCATTGACGCTGGTGTCAATGAGGCTGCTAATTCCAGATGTACTGCTCTGGTAGTCAGACACGTGAATAAAACGCCCCAACGTTTTTCGTGTCGCCTTCCTATAGTCACACTCATAGGACCGAAATAATCCACAGCTGTGCATGTAAAAGGTGGCTCATGATGAGCTATTCTCTCCAGAGGAATATTTCCTTGTGGCACGTTCTGCGGCTTTGACCTGTATGTCCTGCACCACTGACAGTGATGTGACACACTTCGTACTACATTACGTAAGTTCAAGACGTAAAATTTCTGGTTCACCTCATTCATCACCGTCTGGTGATTGGCATGTCCAAAATGATGATGAACTTCTCTAATCATCATTTTAACGATTTCGTGTTTACCGTCTAATATGACAGGTTTTCTACTTTCCTCGGTCAAATTAGACTTGAAAGGTAAACGTCCATTTAAACGGAGTAAGTTATCCTCTCCTATTTCCATAGATAATTTACTTAAGCGTGAACTTCTTTCAACGCTTTTGCCTGCTTTCAAACATTTTATTTCCGAATAAAAACATTCGTCTTGAACGAACTTCCAAATTAAGAATTCCGCTTTTTTCAAGAGCGCCATGTCCAACGCGCCATCGGGTCCTTTAACCGACTTTGCTAAAACTTTGTTGGAACACATAACCGACTTTTCGGCTGCGTCGTCGGGTCCTTTAACCGACTTTGTTAAACTCTTGAATTTTTCTACCGCTTGTAAGGTGCGCGTAGTTGCCCCAAGGAATTTCTTAAAGCTGCTAAATCGTCCGTAGTCGGGTAGACTTAACGGTTCTTGCTTTCTTAACGCATTTACGCCCTTTGGCGATTTTAACAGGCGACTTTCAACCTGCGCTCTATTCGACGGCATGCACTCATTGTCTGTGCGCCATAACAAAGCAGTCTCGTACCTATTATTAGGTATACGACGTACCGTTTTGTTCAAAATACTTAAAGCTCGTTCTTCTGGGTCGTTCACGGGCTTTCTAGCCGACACTCCCAGAGATTCCAAACTAAAATAATCCTTGATCAATTTATCCATATCTTCCTCCTTCTTGGTGGAAATGTGGTTAACAATCTTGATCGGTTTAATGCCACCCGATATGTGACCATGTAAAACCCACCCCAGTTTGGTGAGCGATGCTACAGGTAGGTTCTTACCTCCCGAAATTAATTCACGAGTAACTATGAGATGCCAATTGTCCTGACCAATTAGTATGGTAGGTTTGGACCTCTCATACATCAACTCATCCTTAATCGGTGTCAAATGAGAACACCGTTGCAATAATTCTCGGCTTACCGACTGCGGAGAAAGGTTAAGTGACTTAATTGTTTGTACACTTATCTCTTCTAAGTCGCTCGAGTAAATGCCTTTTATCTTAATGTTTAAGCGATACGAACTGTCGTCGTTAATTCGCTTACCTCCCACGGCTTCGATACGTAATCCCTCTTTACGTCCGCGAGGCGCTAATTTCTGAGCCATACACTCCTCTATGAGTGTCATGGTCGATCCTTCATCCAGAAGAGCTGTTGTCTTGACCTTTCCTCTAGGTCCATACAACTCGACCGGTATAATCTTTAAGTATGCACATGCCAGTGCATTCACTGTACTAACAGTTGTAATCTGAGCATCTTTACCCCCCTCGTCCCCTTGTGGCGAGGTTTTTTCAATGGGGTATCGGTGTAGCATTCGATGATGTGACATTCTACATCCCTCTACACCACATTTTTTCGCTTTGCACTCTAACCTCCTATGGTTAGGTGACAAACATTGGAAACATACTTTCGCCCTTTTGACAGCTTCCCATTTCTCGCGAATATTCATGTCCTTAAACTTGTAACAACTCACTATAGAGTGCTCCTTGTTGCATATAACACACTTATGTGTTACCCGACTCACAGGCTTATCCTGGGTTGTCATAACCACTTGTCGGTTGTGCCCTTTACTATTTCGGCGTTCTAGACGCTCGCTCGACTTACTTCGGCGCATATAGCGCTCGCTCACGGCACATCTGCGTACACCTCCCTTTGCAGTGTGTACAGTTTGCTTCCTGAATTCAGGACGCTTCCTTTTTTCAGGCGCATTTTCATTGTTTAAGGACGCTCCAAATTGTTCACTCAATAAATTTAAAAACTTGGCCATCTTCTGTAACTCTGGCTCCAAAGGATACTGAGCTCGATATTCAAACCATTTAAATTTAATCATAGTTCCGAGCTTCTCCACTATGCGGCTCACTAACTCCGGTGAGTACAAATACTGTGGTTGATTCAACGCTTGTATCGTGGCAACCACGTTCGTAATACGACTTGCGAAAGATCCTATATTTCGGCAATCTTCTGCCAATCTTGGCATACGCTTTACATTCTCGATTTCGGCTAGAATGAGCATCTCAACCCTACCGAATCTTCTTTCGAGAGCGTTCATTATTTCTTCCGGTTCACACAAAGTAAACAACAACGACTTAACCGCTTCCTTAGCGGTGCCCTTTAATGCCCTCCTAAGGCGTGCGACATTTTGCACCCCTGAAAATTGGCTTCTCGTGTCTTCAAACACCGTTTTGAAAATTATCCATTCACCCGGGTCTCCATCGAACACCGGTAATTCCTGGAGGAAATGAAGCTGGGAAGACTTATCTTTACCAGCTATTTTTATTGCACTCACAATCGCTTCGGTCAATTCTGACACCTCACTCGCGTGTGTTTTCTGTGCATTTCCTTGGTTGCGCTCGATCTCCGCCCCTTTGCGGCGTGATCCTTTACACGCTTCCTTATCAGTAACATCGGGTTGTGCTACACTAACCGGCGCGCTCATTATGGTCTGCTGAACCCAACTCCTTACGAAAGGTTCCACCTGAGTATTCCGCTCTTCATCATCCTCACTCGAGTCGATCTCCTCTTCTCGGTTGAGTCGTGCCAACTCCAATTGAGACTTGGCTAAGGCAGCAGCTGCCTGTGCTCGTTCGAGCTCTGAGCGTTCGAATTTAATCCGCGCCTCTAATTCGGCTTTCAGCCTCGCCGATCGCGATGACCTACTACCTCTTTGTGACCCTTTATCACTAGTGTGCCCGATTACTGTCCTTGACGATGCCGCTTCTTCGGTCCTTTGACCTACTTTTTCGACCACCGTTTCACTCCTGGATATAACGGATTGTTGTGCGGTACTGGCCTGCGTATCACTGGTGTCCGTCCTGTTGCTTGTCGTTGCTACGGACGTCCCTGTGTCCCACGTGCATGTGGACGTGTCGGTGGTGGCTCCACTTGAAGGAGTTGCTCCATTCGACGCAGTAGCTGTGGTCGCTCCAGATGGTTCCGCTTCTTTAGCTTTTCTTGAGAGCCCTGTCCTTGTCCTGCTCCCTTCGCTTCTCCCTGTCTGGTCTTGTGCTTTCTTCATCTTGCAGGAAGGTGATTGTTGGCCTACGGTCCCTAACTGTCCCTACGGTCCCTACAACCCCTTACCTACAACCCTTCTACACCCCAACCTAACACCACTACCCCTCCCCCCCCTTATCTCCCAACCCTACAACCCTACTACCACCCTAACAGCCCTAACAGCCCTATCAATCCTGAACGGGGCCTACCGAGGTGAGCCGTCCAGGGATGGAGTCGTGCAGGAATGGAATGGAGGAAAGGTTCAGGAACTGTCCCGCCAAGGAATATGACGAAACAGTCGAGCGGTAGTGCAAGCGCAGTCTCGCTCGAGAGAACTGCTCCACCCGAAGGTGTTATGCCAGAGCCCAACCGTTTGGCACCGTTAGGTGGTCGGGATGTATGCTGTGCTCGCCGCCCAGTTGCCGGTGACGCCTCGTCCAAGCGCCCTCCTCCGGCCGCGATGCGGTCAGGTGCCCACGCGCACCCTCGCCCGGCAGCAGCAGCGGTGGATGCTTCGTCCAGCACCCTGATGATCCGACAGGAAAATGCCGGACACGGTCGTCCGACAGGAAATGCCAGACACGATCGTCTGACAGGAAATGCCGAGCACGTTTGCCCGACAGGAAAATGCCAAGCCCTGCTTGGCCACGATGAGTGTCTTCACAAGACACCTGCGCCCGGCTGCGATACGTGCCCCATGCGAGCACACGCCCCAAGCTGCAATCCCGGTTTTCTTTCTTCCGGTAGTTCCAGGTCCCGTCCTTCAGCGCTGACGTCCTGGTCTTCTGGCCTTTGGTCCTATTGCTTTAGCTCAAACCTCCGGCTTCCTTCGGTTGCTGATCTTCACTCGGCTCCGAAGGTCTTCTTTTCCACAACCAGCAGTCCACAGCTGGTTCCTTGATCCAGCTGGCGGGGTTTCGGGTGGTCTTTAATCCGGCTCGAAGGACCAATTGAAAAGAACCAAACGGAAATCGACTTTCGATTAAGAAACAGAAGGGAGGAATCGAGGCTTCTCTCGATCCGGCCTCCTATAACGCCTACGTTGGGTTCGGGAACAACGTATGTGATCTCCGCAACGGAGTAACACACTAGGGCGATAACCTCGTTCCTTTTCAGCAAGTAGGTTCAGACGGGGATTACGGGTCTTCCGAAGTCGTCCCGGTCCCGACGCCTTAATTCTTCGATGTGGACTGTATAACTTAAGGGATCTTGGGAATGAAACAGCAATTATCTTCAAACCGTTCCGTGAGAGAGTAATCACTTTTCCCTATACTTTTCTTCTTGACTGCTGGTTTTCACTTTTCCCGAAGGATTTTCTTGTTTTTCCGAACTATTTTCCCGAATTATCTTCTTCCCCGAACGAATTGCAATAAAACCCGTTTACTAAGCTACCCCCAGAGCTAAACGCGAAAGTGAGCCGCGCCATTCGCGTGCCTGCGCAACTTAACAACATGAATTTGTACTATTACTCTCTCACGTTTCACTTAATATCTTTATTTACTCAAGTCATATACAAATACAATTTGTCAATATAGGTAGTACAAAACAATATCTACACCATGATATGCATTATATCTTCATATTACAAAAAACCTTTCATTTATTAAACGAAAACCACATATTTTACTCACAAGTTCGAAATCGAATTTTCTTAAATATTTAACACAGAAAGTTAAAACAATGTTTCCTACTTGAATTTATACATAAGTTAACTAATACAATAGTTTAATTCACATTTTCTCTATTTATTTCACTATTTAAAACACTTTTAAATTTCTTATACAAAACTATCATTATTTCACTTATACACAGGAATTTTCACATAAAAATAACACAGAATTCACCTTTTTGGCACATACAGTTAACCTGAAATGTTTTACAAGTCATTTTTACATAAATCACTGAATTACAAACATTTTAAATTTTTACATATTCGGCCTCCTAAGGGCGTGGCCAGCGTGCTTCCGTGAACTCACACTATTTGAACAACTAACTTTGCACGGCTCTCGACTATCAGGAAAATGAAAGTCTGAAATACACTTAATTTTAACAATATTAAATAAACAAGTGCTTCTACATAGTTTTCAAACAGTAGGAAACTATTTCTGATAAGACTCTTATTCGTTATCATGCTTCTTATCAGATAACAATACAAGTGAATGTTTTCATTAATCAATCATAACAAATAGGCATTTGTTTTCGTACAAACATATCATACTTATACAAGATAATACTTATGCAATTAACTTCCGTTAATTCTGTTTATGCACAGAGTGATTATCTCGACCGGGGAACAAATCCGATCTTTAACTTCACTTTAATATTCTTATGAATTTACATCATTAGAAAGATGATTTCAACCGGGAAACAAATCCGGTATCATAATTTATATCATAAATTCCTTGCGAATTTATTAGGCGATATTACTTAGGAAAACAAACAAACTAGTCCGGCCTGGGAGTCGAACCCAAGACCTTCTTATCATTAATTCGACATTTCTTTAAGATTTAACTAAGCATTTTCTTATCAGAGCGTCGTGGCTCGATAATTTGCTTTTTATAACTATGCGTCATCGGTTGACTTAATAAACTGAAACATTCTTATAGGCGCGTCGCCAACACAAACGCTTATATATACAACAAGAATTTTCAAAGCAGCAAAAAAGAATAGCGTCGTGATATTTAAACAGTAACCACTTGGCCTTAACTCTACATTTGTATTGTAACTGTTCAAATTGGACGAATCAGAAGAAGACGGTTAAGAAAAATATTTGATTCTGGGATAATTCAAGCTCTTATGAATTGTCTTCCATACACTTTGGCGGTATTCTCTCTCTCCCTCTCCCTCTCCCTCTCTCTCTCTTTCTCTCTCTCTCTCTCTCTCTCTTTCTCCCTCCCTCTCTCTCAGGACCGTGAACTTTAAATGATAATTTAAAGTTCACGGTCCTGAGCCACCTGCATCCATCGACTTCCTGCATGTCTTACCAGGACTTTTGACTTATTATTGCTAAATTTGGTTACATGCATTTGAAATTATAATCTTTCTTTATACGTCCATTACTGCATAATCAGCCTCTAAAAGTCTATATATATTAACGCTTTATCACACCGCCCCTTTCACTGATCTGGATATTTAACGACTGACGTAAATAAGATGGTTATATATCTATCTATCGGAAGCCATATCTTGACGACCTTTAGCCATAGTCATACTTATGGGACGAAGCAACACGATGGATTTTAAAACACGATATTTTGAATTCAAAAAATGTAAAATATACATCTACGTCTATGTATATGCACATCTGTTCTCAATTAAGAATTAAAATATAGAGTTGTTATTTAACCATTACTGTGTTGCATCTTAATCTAAGGGTTACAATGGGCGGGCATGTAATAGCCTTATGGCATTCTCTACCAGTCAACCCTGGGAGAATTAGACATGTAATAGTCGGTAGGTGCTAAAGATATTAAAATGAATAGACATGTATTGTAAATAAATATATATGTATACATACTGATATACATATAGAAAATAATAATGCAGTTTTCTTCAAGATAGTGTTGCCAGACTAGTTTTTAAACGTGTACTTATTCGATGCTTTTCTTATATCAACGGGCAAGGCGTTCCAGAGAGGTATTGCTTGAACTATAAAAGAAGACTTAAAGAAACCAGTACTATGCTGAGGTAAATGAACCTTAAGGACGTTAGAGGAACGAGGTTCACGGTAAAGAGTTGAACATCGAGTTTTGTTATCGCCTCTGAGGAATAAGATGGAATGAATTATAATTATTCAAAAAAAATTACCTAAAATTTTGTGGTATACTCCGCACCATATTGATGAAAACAATTACTACTTATCCTCGCTAAAACAAAATATCTACCAAAATGCTAATACAAACAAAATATTCTAATAAATAATATAGTTAATTTGTTCCAGTAACGAATAACGTTGATTTAATTTATTGAAAGGATTTATAAATACAAGCATCATACAAATCTGTAGTATAAATCGTGAGACAAATTCCTGCTGTCACACAAAGGACGATCAAAACGATTGATTATTTCTATTATCAATACAATAGAGTCATTTAGCGGATTGATATTCCCTGACTCAACCGCTTATTTCTTGATGTGTTTCGGTCCATTCGTCACAGTTACTTAAAAGAGATCTAATGCGATATTTTATTAATTGTATCGTCTAATAGTCATAATTTTCTTCTTCAGTAAATTCTTCATAACTGCTGTTAATTGCTGAACATTCATATATTACATACACAAAAATATAATATATATATATATATGTGTGTGTAACTATCGTATTTATTATTATTATTATTTATTGATTTATTTTATTTTTATTTATTGTTTTATTTTATATAATTTCCGTAACATTGTGTATATTATTTATTTTTTAGTAGTACTAATGTATGCACTAAGTTTGCAATTTAAATATAATTTCCTTTATGGGTCTACTGGAAGATATTTCAGCGAATTTGGAATAAGTAGAATCTTTGTACGTAATTACTATAAGACTGATTCTGTATCTTAATGTGTGTACATAAAATAAAAATAAAAAAAATAAAAAATAATTCCATGGATGGAAGAGACCACTGAGAAACTGATACAGAATATGGGAAGCAGTATCTCGGTAACAACTCAATAATAATATGAAATTTCATCCCGGATCTCTCCGATGTGGCGTTGAGTCTCGATGCCGCTAGCACTGTCGCTGGTTTCTTTTCCTCGTGATCTAAACCTCCTAATAAATAAATACTCATCGGAGGCCGTGCTCAATAGCGACCACACAATAACTTGCGTGGCCCGACTCCAATGGTGCCCTATATTAAATCTGCCCATACTATTATCATCATCATCATCATAGACAGGACTATACTTTCGAATAAACTTGATATTTTAGTGATCATTACCATTCCGTTTGAAAAGCACCTTTTGAAAATCGAAACAGATTATAAAATCAAATATATGGTCCTGGCCCATAATCCGATATATATCGGCTTATATATAAGGCCGGTATGTATGGCGGTCTATCAACTGATATTATTACATTTATTTCTTTTTGCGAAAGGATTAATCCTGGTCAGCCACTCAGGTTGTCTGAGGACTGGAATGTGACGGAGTGCTTAAAGCTAAAATGAAGAAGGCGGTGCTACTTGAAACTGCCCGCTACGTTCGCGTTAAGTCTATTATTTACTGACTTATTTACGCTTTTATAGCTTTATATAGTTATATAACTACTTATGTATCTCAACGAGACGAGAAAATAATATTTTAATAATAACAAAACTGCTTGGAATGCGGTTTCCAAGCAAGGCAGCTAAAGGAAATAGTACCCCCTATGAGGATATTTAAATGGGAGGTTTATGTTCAGTGGACTAATAGTGGGCTGTTATAAATGAATGGATGAATACACAAAATATTTATTTAAAACAATATACTCGTGCATTCAGGTGTTTTAGTATAAAGTATTTAAAATTATAAATGCATAGAAGTTGTCCATGGAGCTAATTACGTCTCTCCGAATACCCTTGTATCTTCTTTGCAACGATATATTTGCATTTTCAATTAACTGAAGCGCTAACAAGAAAATTTAAATTTTAAAAGAAATATAACTTTAATTGCTTTGTCTTAATAGAAAAATAGGAACTTTCTAACAAGAAATACGTGTCTTCACACTTTATACATAATAAGGCATTCTAATATAATTTGATAATATTTCCCAATTATTTAAAATTCAAATTAAAGACAGGGCTCTTAATAAATTGCTCTCTTTAGTAAAATAAAATTAAAAATTAAAAAATATAACAGATATTAAATTCAAAAAGGCAGTTCTGTATAATCGAAATTGATCAGGTCTTGAATATTTAACAAGTTTAAACATTTTATTAAACAAAACTTAAGAAAAAGGGTTATTATAATATTAAAGAATAGATGATTGATAAAAACACTTAGGAATGAGGTGATCGCTTCCATGCTATTTCTAAAATAAATGTAATAATTTGTACAACCACTCATATTGCATAATTTAGTATTTTTTTAAATCCCTCTGGGTTTCCTTTTTTCGATCCAGTGGTTATGTAAAAATTACTTTAAATTAGAATTAAATGTAACCCATATTGAATAAAATTTATTCTAATATATTGCAACCTATAAAAGAATCGTAGTCGTATAATTAGCCCAAATCTTTCTTTTTTAAATAATTCAAGGTAAGCATTAGTTATAACATTCGTTTAAAAAGTAATAAAAGTTACTTTTAAGTACTCTTTATGATAAAATTATAAATACACGAATTATTAAATCGACGAAGTACTAATGAACATAAATTAAGGAAGATATCGTAATCCAGCATAATATATGGGAATGGCTATTATTTCCCTTATCTTTTTTAGCAAACTTCAGCCGCTCTTACGGAAACATTTTTACATACATTCTTGTAAAAACCTCAGCGTCCGAACGTGGTTTCTATAAAGTAAGATAAGATAGTATATATTTCTTTGAACGTAGATCTTTCGAATTAGATTGAGTAATAATTAAATAATAAATTTTATAATGTAACTTGCTTGCCAGGCAGACATTGTTCCGCCCTCTTCGACGACCCTTTGTCAAGTCCTATTAAAATCCTTAAATTAGCAAAAAAAAAATGTGTGTCAGTCACGGGCAAAAAAACTATCCTATCTCTCAAGTTGGACCAAACAGCACACGGTGTGCAAATTTGATTAAAATCGGTTAGTTTAGGAGTTCATCGCGGTCAAACAACGTGACACGTAATTTATATATATTAAGACTAGCAATTCGTTCCGGTTTCGCGCGGGTAATTTCTGGATCTCAACGACAGCGCCACCTGCTGGTCCAATTAAAAACCTAAACAATCCAGGGAGCCACTCCAACACACTTTAAAAGTTTCATCAAAATCGGTTAAGCCGTTTAAGAGTAGTTCGATGACAAACACATGCACAGAAGATACATAATAAACACTCACGCCTGTCACCCAGAGGGGTAGGCAGAGCCTACGGACTTCCATTTGGCACGATCCTGACATACCTCTTTCGCCTCCTTTACATCCATTTATCTACGCATACATGCTCGTCGGTTAAGGGTAATTCTAACGTGGCCCATTTTCAAAATATCGCCAATTTGGTCGATAAACTTTTTTCTAGGGCGTCCCTTCCCGACTCGGCCGTTCACATCTGCCATATAAATTTGCTTTGTCACTCTTTCCCTATTCATTCTTTCTACATGACCAAACCATCAAAGCATTCCTTTCTTAATCCTGGTCACAACATCATCTTGCATACCACATTTATCTCTTATCACGCAATTTCTCACCCTGTCATTCAGATTCAACCCTAGCATATTCCTCAAAGACTGCATTTCTACAGCATTTATTCTACTTTTGTGCTTCTTCCGCCACACCCAGCTTTCACTACCATACATTAAAGTAGGGACTAACACAGCATTATGAATTACCATACGTGCCTTTTTTGACACATTCTGGTTCTTCATAATAGAGTGTAGTGCCCCATTCACTCTATTCCCTGCATTTACTCGTCGTTCTATATCCCTATCATATCTACCATCCCTGCTAAATACACATCCCAAATACACAAACTCATTCACTCAGAAGATACATGAACATATAATATACGAGTACATATAAAGCTTCTATCAGACTCATCAAGAACATACGTGAATAATTTAACTTAAATAAAAATTACGAGTGGACATCAAGAGTTAACATAGTAAAGAGGTAAAATAGGTATAGCATCTTCATCCTCTAATTTCCACTAACCCTGAAATAAAATCTATTTCTTATAAAAGTAATCATTTGAATCAGTTCAGCCTTTTCTGAGCTATCAGTAAACATAATAAAATACGCGTCGAATATAAAATATTCTGGTTTTTTTTACCCGGGTAAAAAGAAAAACAAATTTGGTACGTTCTTTTTACCAAACTGGGTCCTCTTTTTAAACGTTTGGAGTTGTTAATATTAAAATTATATTATATATAGGATAAGAGTAACAAAGGAGCACACAGTTCACATGGATTATGTGGCGGCGACTAAGATGGAATGTCTCATTTCATTAAAAAGAGTCTCCGGATCTCTTATACACATACCATATGAAACATGGCGGCCATTGAGTTACTATTTCACATCTCATGTAATCACCGGGTAGTGGCAGTGTAAAGAAATTCACTACCTGATAACATATCGTGAGTGTTGGGGTTTCGTAAGAAGCGACGGAGGTAAATGAACGAGAGATGAACAAATGATATCTTATTGGTAACATCTTAAAATAGTAAAATGATGTGCCAACTCGCTTGCCAAGCATGGCAACTATATCAAATATCCTTCCTATTATATGAGGCAATCTAAGAAAAAGCTAATGTCTTTCGGTGGACTTTTTATTGGCTGTATTAGAATCTACAAATTCGATAACAGATAATGTTGACTGTTTTTTTTTTTCTGAAGGACATGATTTTAAAACAGTTCCATATAAATTGAATATCAATGCTGATAATAATAAAAGGAACTTAATAGAATTACATACTTCACTTCTCATAAAAATAAAGGGAGGCGAAAATACTTTTAATTGAAGGGCATTAGCAAAAAAATTCTTTAAACAAAAGCGAAAAATTGCTAAAAAGTAATTAGTTTCGGATATATCCGCTATAAATGGACGTAGCAAGAAAATGATAAAAGGAAATTGAAGCTAAATAAATATTCTATCTGAACCATATGATTTTTAATAGAAAAAAATTCCGAGCCAGAGGCGCAAGAAAAAGAAGCGTAAAAATTTTGAAAAACTTTTCACGCCCTGTTTTATTGGATTGCGTAAAAACTCAGAGAACTAGAATCTTAGAGCTAAAAATGCTTCTTTTTAAGTCTACGAATATTTTTCACTGAGATACAGATCGTCAAAAATCACCGAAAATTTATGAAATTCTTTTGTTTCCCTATTTTTTGTGATGAGTGTATTTTTAAAATTCTATTTTCTTAACGCCCAGAAGGGAATTTCTAACCGGTGTACTCAAGTAATTTATAAGGGTTCCAATAAAACTGTCACGATAACAATTTATGTTTTTGTCTACAGGTAAAGATATACATGAAGTTTTAAGATTGTATTTCATTAATTATGCGTACGTTATATTGTTACAATAAATTATAACAATGTTCAGATTTTATGATTCAAGTTATTATCTAATAGATTATAATATGCAATTACAGTAAAAAGAAGATATTTGTATCTGAAAATGTCAACTATGTTCACTGTTCAAACCAACGAATGAGAAGATTGACAATGATTGATGACGAAAAATCCATCTAGATAGGCTCAATCCTAATCCCATAGACTAGTGATTGGGAGCGATATACTTTTCCTGCGTAAAGTTTAGTGAAGTCTAAATTATTCAACGCCGCTATTGCAAGGACACTGATAGGGTTGACAAATTACTGCTCTTAATCGGTTTCATCTAGCAATGTACATTGTAAAAGCGTTCGTAACTCTTGAGCTATTACGGTCCCTTAATTTTAAAAGAAATGAAAAAAAAGTCTCTTTCATGTGCTTGATTTAAGAGGGTCTCCACGAAATTACGCCAGCCTAGAAGGTAGTGTACTATTTCCGTGTCAGTTCATTATGGTTCCTATAATGAATATCAAGGCTCGTTCTATCACTAGGTCAATGATGTCATTCAATTCCTCTTTGATATATAGTTCTCATTATGTTCATAGTATTTTCCAGGGATTCCGTCGAATAACAGTTTGAAAATTGAGTACAAAATAATTAAACATAAATATACGTTGTATACCGTGTGAAGTTGTGGTAATTCAACATTTGAGAACCCTTTGCTTTTTATATGTTTTAATAATATTGCTTGGTATCATGTAATATTAATATTGTATCCCCATAAAAGGATAGGAATCCGTTATAATTGTAATTATATTTTTAAAGAAATATTGCGTTAAATAAAAGACATTTGGAGCCGCTCATTATTAACAAAGCCTGAGCCAATGCAAATTAATTTAATAGAAGTAAATTCTTGATCAAATTGTCTTTCCTTTAATCAAGGATACAAAATTAGTGCTACGTAGAATTTTTTTTAAGAAATATAATGTTTAAAGTAGTATAAGTTCTTTTTCTTATAAAATATAATTTATGTAAAAAACATATAAAAAACAAATCTATTAAACAAAATAATACTTATAAATAATAAAAAAATCTGAGGAGTTTTTCTTGTCATTTTTATTCCTATCTGAAGAACTTCACTGAAATGTAACAGATTAAAACAAAAGATATTTGTCAAACTAAGCCGTAATTTGTATATCACAAAATACAGATATTTCGTTTCAATTAATTTACGTATTTTTTACATTTCATTCTTAAAAAAGAAGAAGAGAGAAGCGTAATCATATACCCCATTAATTCCTATTAGCAGCGACTATGGCAAATACTGAATAAATTTCATGGAGACTATGAAATATAATTCTTGCGATGTAGGGCGATATAATTATCTTTTTTAATAGGATAAGGGTGACAAACGAGCACACAGTCACCCTGATGGTAAGTGGATGCTGTGGCTCATAGACATCTACAATTGACCTCGATTAAGAATCAAAACGCAGATGCATTGTCACCCTTGAGGACTAAGATGGAATGCCCCGATTCCAGTAAAACGGGTCTCCGGTTCTCTACACTCACCATACGATACACAGCAGCGTTAAGCTGCTATTTTACGCTGGTATTCCGTGAGATCGTGGTCCTTCCCCGGTCGAGTCGACCCATTCAATCTATAACCATAATATAGCTGCAGCGTTGCTCTACCACGTACAAAATATTATCATATCAGTCAACTGTAAAATGACCAGATTAGTAACAGGAAAAACCGTCAAAGATGTAAAATGTCTGGTATTGCGCCTTAAAATCCAATCGATAATACTACTTTTACGTGGTAGAACCACGCTACAGGTATAATATTATAATTTCAGCATAAATAGATCGGGTCGACCGTGAAACTGCATAATAATGCTATTCTGTTTCGTATGGTACGTTTTGAGAACTGGAGACCCCTTTAACTGGTATCAAAGCGTTTCAATTGACATGATCAGCCCTATTAATAAACACAGACTTGAGCAAGATTAACTTTGCTCCTAGTTAAAAGCTTAAAATATCTTATTTCAGTATTAATAAACATAGATTAAGGAGCGAATAAACTTATCCGAATCTACTCTCGGAATAAAAGTTAATCCTTGGCGGTACCTAGTTTAACGACTGAGTAAGCATAGAGGAGTCGCGTATTTTGACATCTTGTAAAACTTTATGTTTACGTGCGTTGGTACCCGTGTTAAATTTATAAGTTGTAAGCACTAGTAACAAAAACAGCATAATGGATTAAAATGCCAAGAAGTGATGTGGAGCAGAACAAAGTGATAGCAGGTTTTTATTCATTATATGGATTTAGACAAGTGATTGGGGCAATTGATTGCTACATATTCTAATCCCGAATGTTGCTGGAAACATCGCACAATACTACATAAACAGGAAAGGATACAGTTCAATAAATGTACAAGTAAGTTTTATAGCACCTAGCTAGCCCATCTTTGCCATATAGGTACTTAGTTATTTTCTTATATTCAATACAATCACCTCAATCTATTATTTCATATTAAATAAGTTATGAGTGTTTTTTTCCAGGTTGTGTCAAATGCAAATTTAGAGTTCATGGATACAGTAGCACATTGGCAAGGCAGCACAGATGATTCAAGAATATTTAATGAAAGTCGCATTAAAACAAACGTTTGAGCAGTCAGAATTTAAAGGGAGACTTCTCGGAGATTGTGGTTATGCTTGTACTTCTTATTTATACACTCCTATCCTGCGTCCTAATAACCAAAGGAAGAATGTATAACCGGTCGCACATCTGGCCTCGTAACACTGTAGAACAATGCTTTGGAGGAAAGCAAAGGTTTCGGTGTTTACTGCGAGGACTATATACTAAATAAGAGCATACAAAACTATTTACATTGCAATGCAAAAGCAAGATCTGCTTGAGGATGTAGTATACGGAGATGATGAAAATATATCAGTCACACAATTAGTAAATAACGCCGTTAGAGGAAGTTCTGTTCGGGTAGCATTTATTAACGATTTTTTTGAATAAATATACAATAATTACATGTACGAAAGATTTTATTTATCCCCGAGAAACAAAACAAAAATGGTTATTTAATTAATTTTGCCCTTCACGCTCTTTTCTTAATTCTAAAATTTCGTTACAAATAATATTAAAAATGATTATATTTAGAACTTAATTTTTCCACCGAGTCCGAAAACAACACGAGGAACAAGGAACAACACGTAACACTTATCTCTTGTCAAACTCAAAATATTGCCTGTCACTGATATTAATGTCATCATCAAGCATTGAATTCATTCACTGACTCACTCTTTTTAGGGTTCCGTAGTCAACTAGGAACCCTTATAGTTTCGCCATGTCTGTCTGTCCGTCTGTCCGTCCTCGCTTAATCTCTGTGACCGTTAGCACTAGAAAGCTGAAATTTGGTACCAATATGTGTATCAATCACGCCGACAAAGTGGTAAAATAAAAATTGGAAAAAAATGTTTTATTAGGGTAGCCCCCCTATATGTAAAGTGGGAAGTGATTTTTTTTTAATTTCAACCCTAACGTGTGATATATTGTTGGAAAGGTATTTAAAAATGAATAGGAGTTTACTAAAATCATTTTTTGATAATGTCAATAATTTCGGAAATAATCGCTCCAAAAGTAAAAAACAATGTGCCCCCCCCCCCTCTAACTTTTGAACCATAGGTTTAGAAAATATGAAAAAAATCTGAAAGGTAGAACTTTATAAGGACTTTCTAGGAAAATCATTTTGAACTTGGATGGAAACAGTTTTTGTACAAAAAAGACAAAAAGTTGTACAAAATAATTTCTAGACTAAGTTTGTAGTATAATCGTATATGCAAGCATTTTTTTAACTTCTTTTACATATTTTATTATCCTGAACGTATCTTTTTTCAAACAAAAGAAGAATTATTAAAATCGGTTCTCGCAATCCAAAATTACCACCGAAAACTTCTGGCACGTCTATGTATTAATTAGTAACCCAATTCCCCGAGAGATGGCGCTGTAGGTGCTTATTACATTGGGTCGGGTATTATCGAATTGCTCGGTTGGTCTCTCCTTGGCATCGCCAGCCGCGGAGCGTGCAATATTGCACGCTCCATGTTCGCACACGTACCCACTACCGGGAGCAGTTGCAGGAGCGCGGAGCGCTGCTGGAGCGCGAAAATAATGGATACCCACCTTTAAACTCATAAGTGGGAACACCTATTGTGACGGACGGGAAACTACGGAACCCTACACTGAGCGTGGCCCGACACGCTCTTGGCCGGTTTTTTTACTTTTAAAATATGTGGGTTGCCATAGCGCAAGCCTTAATCCCGGCGTAAGGAATGTATAGTTAGTCCGAGGTTACTCCATGCTTATTAATAACATTGTAATAACGAAGTAAATAGTCATTTACTCCGAGATTAACTACTCCAAGTGTAACTTAGAATTAAGCTTGGAATAAGCAATTTTTATTAATAAGGCAGACAATGTCTATTTGCCACAACATCTACTTGCCATATGTGTTCGCTTGTTACCTTTATTCTATAAAAAATACTTAAATATGCATGTATTTAGTAGGTAGTAAATTTGTTAAAATTGAAAGTTTATATTTTGTTACTGTATAAAGGCATTTACAGTGAATAATGACAATGAAATTGTTATACGTAGAATTGTCTTCGGTTTGTCACCAGAATGTGAAGTTATTATTGATAAATAAATAAGAACTCTTTAACTTAATTACGTAAATGGTTTTGTATCAATACAATGAATAAACTATGTAATATCTATTTTGTAACATTTATATGTTTGCTGCGTTGAGTATGGAGTAATGTAAATAATGTATTATTACATAAATATATAATGTATTAAACGATGCTTTGGAGTGTCGGTTACTCTAATTTTATTAGTCTTCACTGTCAATCCGAGTGTAAATCAATCCGTCTCAAATTAATTGTTAAGTTATTATGTAGCTAACGTAATTAGCTTCTTAATGTCAATATTAGTGTTAAGTGCCTTACAATATTAAAAATTATCAAGAGGTTTCAAATTATCTTAAAATTAAAGTTGAATTTTTATAGAATAGAATGGAATAGAATAATTTTTTATTCAATATAGATTACAAGTAATTTTTATTGACATTTAATATTTTACGTTACCAATGGTTCGAAAAAAACCTCTGTCCTGGGAAGAACCAGCAAGAAACCCAGCGGAACTTGTTTTAAAAAAAAATTTTATTATAATATATTATTAATGTTATTTATTGGTTTTTGCTAGTAGGAGGATAGCGCAGCCCAGAGGCACACATTATGTATAATCTTTACATTAATTAATTACAGCCTGTAAATAATCATAATGCCTGACTCGTTGGTGTAGCGGTTATAAACGCGACCGGTAATTACGAGGTTCCGAGTTCAAATCCCGGGTTGGGCCTAAATATAGTCAGTAATTCAGTATTTATATTCAGTATTCCGTAAAAATTCTCAGTAGTAGCTCGGAGTGTGAAGTTGGCGGTGTTTCACCTCCGAGCCTCGGAAAGCTTGTGAAGCCGTTGGTGCTGCACCTGATCTCTTTCCGGTCGTTTCAGCTTACCGTCCTATCGGATACTATGAGAGTGAAAGGATAAAGAGTGCTTCTGTACACACTTAGGAACTATAATCCTGCCCTGCGCCTATGTCTCCGTTGATGCTGGCCGTCGTGATCGAAATTATGTCTGGAGGACATTACAGCCTGTAAAAATCCACTGCAGAACATAGCCCTCCCCATTGACTGCCTCATAGGTGGGATTTTTCCATAGCTGCCACGCTTGGCAAGTGGTTTGATAGAAATTAGATGCTGCTGTCCATCTTCTGTTTTTGTTTCCCTCTATCGCCTCTTACGAGACGAGACACGAGACACGTGGGACACGACAAGAGAGTCTAGTCAAAATTAAATTTGTAATAGCTTAAAAGAACCTTAAGAAAATGAAGGAATTAAGGAAAGTAACGAATTAATAGTCATCATCATAATATTCTCTTTTTTAATTTTTTTATTTATTATGATTTTAAAGAGAACTTACAGCTAGTTATAAATGTATGAAAAATAAAAAGTAAATATACTGAAGACCAATTAATAGTTCCCACTTATAAACAAAGTACAGAGAAAAATTGTACAAGTAACATAGACAAATACTGAATTACATTGACTGATGATTTCAGTAAGATGAAATATGTAACAATGAATGGTATATGTAATACAAATCGGTAAACGAAAAACTTATTACTCCTAAAGGTGTTAAATAACTCAACGTTATGTATTTTCGCTACTCTAATTAAATAAGAATTTTGCCTGTAGTTTGTATTTACTCCCGGCACATATAATTTGCACGGCTTGCGTGAAGATGCGTGTGGAAGTTGTAAACGTGTTAGCTCCAACAGTTCGGGACGTTCGATCGTGCTATTTGCTATATAAATTAGAAACGATAGATGCGCTATGCGCCTTCTTTCATGTAGCGACAAAATGTGAAACTCTTTTTCTTCTTTTTCTCAAAGTGTGAAAGTCCATTGTTAAACAAAGGCCCCATAGGTATCCTCACAGGGCAACCGAGATTTCGTATTATTTCGAGTTGTTATCAAAAAACTGCTGCTGCCCATATCCTGTTTCAATTTCCAATTGTCAGCTTTTATAGCACCCACGGGGTTGTTACAAGTTACAATTACAGGGGTTGGCACAAGATAGTGGATTCTAAGAGTATTGTCCTGATTGATATTGGATGTAATTTCATATTTTAATTTAATTTACATTGTACAATTTACATTAATTTAATTTACATTGGTTTTTGAGATTGTGTTTTCCAGTTTAAGTTAAACAATAACATATGTTTGGTTATTATGTTGAGTTTATATCGTAATAAGTTTAGTACATACCTTATGGTGTAATTGACATGGGCAAATTAAGTTATTTGGTATTTCTTTTTTTTTATAGGATAGGGTGACAAACGAGCACGCAGTCCACCTGATATTAAGTGGTTGCTGCGGCCCATAGACATCTACATCTATCATCGATTACAAATCAAAATGCAGATGCGTTGTCACCCGTGAGGACTAAGATGGAATGCCTCGTTTCCAGTAAAAGGGTCTCCGGTTCTCTACACTCACCATACGAAATACAGCAGCATTTAGCTATTATTTCACGCTGGTATTTTGCGAGAGCGTGGTCCTTCCCCGGTCGAGCCGACCCATTCGTGCTACAACTATACTACTAATATAACTGCAGCATGGCTCTACCACGTATTTCTGTCAACAAATTAAAATTAATAACCCAGAGCCAAGACGTTTGCAGTATTGGGGATGACCCGAGCATCACAACGCATGTCCGTCACGTACCGTCCTATCGGACTCTGAGAGTGAGGGAATAAAAAGTGCACCTGTGTTTGCGCATACATTCTGGAATTCCTGTAAACAGACGGCCAGGCTCCTTTGAGATTGACCGTTGTGTGAGGAGAACATTATAATCATTATTATTTCATAAATAATCCCTCGTTTAAAATACCTGGTAAAGTCATTCAGTAGAGTCAGTACTACGTAGTAAAATCAGTCCAATCTCCAATTAACTATTTTATATTTTTAACATAATATCTACGACTCCGGGCGGTACCTTAGCTATTAGTGCACCGATGTTAACTTTTCACCATAATGAGTTTTTAAAACCTAAACTAGTTTAAATTACTTAAAAATTGTTTTAATATTTCCTTATTACACATTAAGGACACTAAATATTTTTTTGGCATTGCAATAAATCACATAATGTATTATTTATGAAAAAATATCATAATCACTTTTATAAATGAAAAGGGTTCTTCAAAAATATATTTTACCAATACCAATTATCTAAATAGCAAAACATTTTATTTAAAACACTAAAATTGAGTACGACCTTAATGGCAACAGATAATCAGTGTACGAAAAGGACGAGTCTAACATAGTAGAAAAGTATGAAGTAACTCCTACTATCCACATGTTAGCCATAAGAAGCTTTTAACTAAAAATTTATCAATATTATTTGCATAAACTTATTTAAAACAGGCTATATTAAAAATACCTAAGAAAAGCTGTAAAGAACGCCTCTTAAATTAAATAACTGAGATCATGAATTCAGTTAAATAAGTAGCATCATGAAATGTTAACGTGGGCCAAATGCTTTCTCGCCAAAAGGCTAATGGCGCTGTTTGCCCTTTTAGTTGTATTCCCAAAACAATTATTTTTCAACTCTTCTGGGCCGTGCTGCTGAAGACTATTGTGTAAAGGATACGCATCTTACTTTAATTCTTGATATTGAATTATTTAAAACATAGAGTAATGTTATTACACAAACAAATGCAAATTTAAAATAACAAATGTGGTAAATGAAAAAAGTGACTTTAAAAAGTATTGTTTATAATATATATTGAATAAAAAAGTTTCTGTTTCTGAAATGAACAGACCAACTTCATGTCATATCAACTCTGCATTCAGACCAAATGAGACCGATGTACGTACAGTGCTTTGTTACTTGTATAGTTGGATTTACAACACATAAGCTGGAAGTTTGCGTATTTTTGTTGAGTAATTTCATTATAAAAATTCAATAATTACACATGGATTCATTCCTTTTCCTTTCAAACTAGATAAGACAAGTCATTTTTATTTTTTATGCGAATTTCAACAAATTCATGATTGAGATTTTACTTAGTTCTTACTACTTACTCTACTGATTGACTCTACTAAGTACTTAAAGCAAGAGTTTAGTTACGTAATAATAATGATAATATTGTTCCCCAGACCGAGTCCCGATTTCAACGGCCAGACAGAATATTATATCATTGAATTTAAGAAAAAAGAAAAAAAGAGGATATCTAGCAATGTTTATTTTTTGCCGTTTTATTTCAGGGCAAAGAACCCTTGTTTCGAAATGGTAGTAGATTAAAAAAAATATTGACATTAGACAAACCGAAATTTTAATATCCCACATCTTCCTAAAGTCTCTTGTCACGTCTTACGTCACAATAAAGAGTTTTTATTTAATTTTTTTAACAATCATTAAATAGTGCGGGTCACACACCGGTCGTCTAACTGCATAAGACAAGTACTAGATTAAGTTTAACTCAAATTTCTTCGGCCGAAGGTTATAGAAGACTCTAAAGTATTACTATAGGACCTTCGATCATCACGTTTGTTCAACAGATTTATCTTTCCCGATTGACGACATCGAACTCCCAGCACGCGTAACTCGCAGTAAGATTATGCTGTGGAGTTTGTTATTAACATTTCCAATGCTATCTGGGTATTATGATAAACAATCTTAACCTATTTCGCACTCTCAAAATCTGTTCTGCCGTGTGAGATTTTCAAGGCAATTTCTTCTAAAAGCTGCTAGATATTACCAAATTATCTACGAATTACAACGCCAAAAGTTAGTTTATGTTATGCGACAGATACAGTGAAAAATCGTAGAAGTCGCATTTCTACTAATATGGCTTGCTTGTAGAGCAGCTCCAATAAACAATAACTTTATTATCTTTCTTTTTTTTTGATGAATGACAACTATTAACCTATTTTTAATCCATTTTCATTAACAGCTCAACATCTCCGATCAGCACGGTAAGTATGAGTAAATCATTCAAGAAGTGCGTAACTGGACAAATTTTAGTGGAGGCCAGTCCACTATTGTGTTAAAAAGACGTCATAAAAAGAGCTACAACGATACACATAAATGATTATTATTAATAACATAATTAACATACATAAATTATTATTATTGATAAAACCAGATAGGAAAACTTTAGAAATACACCAAAATAATAATTAGCAGAAAATATGGCATTGAAAAGATTTGAATCTTAAGATATTGTACCTTATATATATAGTATTTACGATAATTTTTTTTTCGTAAGCGTTGTTTTAAGATAAGTGCTGCACAGTCACTGATGAACAGAAAGATCACCGGTCAGATTGGTATGTTGGTATGGTATGTTATATACATGAAATATATATATATATATATATATATATATATAAGAGAAAAATTGCACGCTGGGGAATCTAAAACTAAGTTTCCATATACTGACTGGCGTTCAAATATGGGATAAACCCGAAATAGGCTGTCAACTGTGTGGTGCTTTCAAGAATTGCCAACTCCAATAAAATAGCGCCCTGCGGGAAGTACACAGAAACAAAAGGTTGCCTCGTCTTTTTGTAAGAAGGGTCATATTGTTGCCTCTCTACGAGAAAATCAAAGAACAGTAAACTCCGAGTGTTTCGAATCAATTTGTATCCCAAAATAATTATCAGCTTAGTGTGATAAGAGACCTAAGTTAAGAATCCAGCACTGTTCTCCAAACCAAATTTCATACAAGACGGCCACCTACAATGGAGACTAGCCATAGGCGCAGGACAGTATTATAATGCCCAAGTTTATGCGAAAGCATAGGTGTACTCTATATTCCCTCACTCATAAAGTCCAACAAGTCGGTAAACCGACAGACCGGAGAGAGATCAGGCGCAAGACCAATGGTTTTACGTGCTTTCCGAGTCACGGGGGTGAGACACCGGCAACTTCCTAACTTCGGACGACTACTGAGAATTTGTTGACGAACAAACTCAACAACTGATTTTTTATTTGAACCCGGGACCTCATGATCAGCAGTCACGTTTCAACCACTAGACCAACGAGGTAGAGTTTTATAATTAAATAAATGGGTCTGTTACAACTCATCCGCCACATTCTCCTAAGCCTGATGAATTAAAGAGGAAGAGCTTTGAAAATAAAAAGACGGAGGACTGTGATAGATTTTTTTATAGGATAGGATGACAAACGAGCACACAGTCCACCTGATGGTAAGTGGTTGCTGTGGTCCATAGACATCTACATCTATCCTCGATTATGAATCAAAATGCAGATGCGTTGTCATCTGTGAGGACTTAGGTAGGATGCCTCGTTTCCAGTAAAAAGTGTTTCCGGTTCTCTACACTCAACATACGAAACACAGCAGCATTAAGCTACTATTTGACGCTGGTATTCAGTGAGAGCGTGGTCCTTCCCGGTCGAGCCGACCCATTCGTGCTTCAACTATACTACTAATATAACTGCAGCATGGCTCTACCACGTAAAAAAAGTCCACCACCGTGCGATTTAAAAAAGTTTTCTTCCTCGCACAACTTCCTTGTGGAATCGACTACCACCAGATATTTTTCCGGACCAATACGTTTTAGGGACCTTCAAAAAAGGAGCCTACTCCTTTTTAAAAGGCCGGAAACCAACTGCAATTCCCCTGGTGTTGCAGTTGTTCATGGGCGGCGGTAATCACTTTCCATCAGGTGAGCTGTATGCTCGTTTGCCCCCTCTCCTATAAAAAAAAATTAAAAGTCTGTGCTCCTCAGAGCGGAAGACAACAATGCGTGTACTGATGTATTTTAGCAGTGTTGCCAGCAGAAAAAATATGAGGGTATTACCTTTTCAGACGGCTTACTAGGCAGGAAAGGAGTCCGTCGGTCTAGTAGTAGTACACGGTTTATAAATAATATTATTTAGAAATGCTTTTAATTAGAACTTAACTGATATATATTGCTGAATGCCTTTAAGTTCTCTCATTGTTACATTTTGTTTAACTGCTACAAGAGTAAAAAATAAAATAAATAAAAATAAATTAATAAAATCTTTGGTATTTACTAATATTATTGCTAGTGTAAAGTAGCGCTTTGAAATTTATTTAACGAGTAGCTTAATAAAAATTGTACAAAGGAAGTTACTAAGATTGGCTTGTATTATAATATATAAAATGTATAATGAGTATTATAATGTATTAAGATAAAGTTTTTCAAATGACTTCCATGAATCTACGAAACAAGTAAGGCGCATGGCCTAATAGTGAAGAATGATATTTGCTCAACCATATGTGGCGTGTATTTTTAAGACGGTCTATCGCTTGGGATTAGATACATTGTGTAAAAATAAAGTTACCGCATATACGTCCCACTGCAGGGCACAGCACTATTCTCTTTTTTGAGAGGGTTTTAGGGCAACGAAATATCCGCCCCGATTTTCATTAATTTCACAGGCATACATGTTATCTCACGATGTTTTCTTTTTTAGTTTTTTTTTTTTTTAATGTTGTCTTATAACAATTCATAAGTGCCAGGGATTGAACTCGGTTGCTGATGTATTGTAAATTTTACAGCGAGCGCTTAGCTTACGAGTAGACACTGTAGCTTAGTAATTGGGCAATAGTTTAAAATTACATAGCAGGCAACCTTTCTAAGTTAGATTGCCATGTTGTGGCAGATTTCACAATATTGTATTATGAATTGTGTTAAAGACAACGCGTTACAGACTTTTTTCCCGCTCAATGAGTAACTTCGTTCATTTATGTCAAAATCTATTAAAACACAAACACTTTCGGTCATTTTCCTTAGCTTATTTTACGACGAAGTCCTTGTTGTCTAAGTTTAAATATCTACTTCAAATTCGTTTTGTGACAGGTATGTTTGCATTTATTGTAAATAGTTATAAAATTTAATAAACAACTTGACGTTTATTATTAATTAATTTCAAGAATTTCCTTTTTATCTTAAAATACTTTGTACAGAACGAATCGTCTCTTCGTATTAATACAACGCAGAGACTAACTAAATTTAATTTAGTGCCGCGCCAAAGTCTATCGTGCAATGGAAATCAATTCACATTAAACATTCAAAGAGGCTGCGGTCTTTGTATTGTGTCGTCTAATTTGCATTAGAATTGCGACCTTTAAAACGTTTAGCAATAAAGCCTTCTGTCTACAGAATCTTTGTACTCTATAGTGAGTTCGATAACTGTAAAAGGCCTTAATTGTAAATCAGGGTTGCAATGAAAAGCATTAATATTAGGAATATATCTGAAATCTTCAAATAATTTTTCACTATTGACTCTTACTGTTGCTGCGGGACAAAAATAAAAGATGATGTAACACAACACTGATCTTCTATTTATTGTTTGCGATATGGATTTCAGATAAGTCGGGTCAATACGAGGTAAAGTTTAGCTGGATTTCAAAAGTTTCTGGTCTGTACTAAAACTCGTCTAAAATTTAAATCAATATGGGAGTTGTAGAAAGGGACTTAGCGATATACTACTAGTAGATAAAAATCCACATATACCAAAGTAATAAATTTAAAAAGCAATTTGTGACATTACTGAACAAGACACCTCACACCAATTCTTGATTTTTTTCTTATCGACCTATACCAATCAACCGTTGGATAAAGCCTGCTCTCGTAAAGAAGAGAATTGCAGTAATAGTCACTCTTGGCAGAAAAATTGACAGCGGCTGCACCAAACAATACATATATTAGAAGCTGCCCTTTACCGCTTTGAATATTGGATCCTTACATATGAAAGTGGCGTTTTGTCATACTGACCACTTAGATCTGAAATAGGGTTGGGTTTACAATTCGGTCGCCTGAATTTGAAGATTCTGTCAATGTGGGGGAGTCAAAGGGGTTTATCTGAAGCACCCCCACTCAATTTTTTCTGCCGGAGCAGCGTCGAAGTATTTTTAATTATTTTTTAAAAATATTGGTAAATGACTAATTTAATTACGTTTTTGACATTTCATCTGTCAATGTCATATCGATATATAGTACTGAATCGATCTAGTGAATCGATATTTCACCCTAGAGAATCGAGATCGAATCTTTTTCTGTTTTATTAAGATTTGCAAAATTATTTACAATTGGTTGAATGTACCCCAACTCGTAAAGAATGACAGTTTTTAATTTAATTATTCAATGTTATCTGTACTTTATTGTATCTTTTGATATCGTAAATATAAACTTTTAACGCAAATAAAAAAAACGATTTTTGCGAAATCGATCTTTAAGATTTCGATTTTTTGTGAATCGATTCATCTAATTTCGATTTGAATCGATTTAAAAATATGTAAAATTAAATCGCTATGCCGGCCATTTTGTTGACAGCTTTTCGTCATGGTGTTGCTTCCGAGTTTCAGAATTTTGGTGAATAGTGAAATATTTGTGGCGGCGGAATACTGCTAAATATCGCAAAGATCTTTTCTTACAAATGGTGGCAGCCATAAATTATGTTTATAAATTAAAGTAGTTACGAAAGTTAATAATTTGGTGTTATATCGAGTGTAATAGCGAGCGAAGCGAGCCTGGGACGTGGAGCACCCCGACTCGGACAGGTTAGGTCAGAAGAGTGACGGGTCAGAAGAGTCACGAAGAGGTGACGGGGTCTATTCGCTCGCTTCGCTCGCTCATACGACCCCGTCATCCTCTTCGTGGTTATTTCTTTGTAAACCACTCAGAAGTAGGAGCCCCGCGAAGCGGGGCTCCGTCGACCGGACTTCCCTCGATTGCACCACGTTAAGTGGCGTGGGGTTTCCATCCTCCAACTCTCTCTACCCAAAAATCAGGTTAAAATTGTCATAAAAATTACGAAACATAACCTCAAAATGAGATTTTTAAAAATAAATTAAAAAAGAACTAAGCACGTCCGGCAGAAAGTGGAAGTAGGGGGTGACTCTACAACTCCTCCCCCTCCCCCCACGCCACCCCTCACCCCCAAATTCAGGCGACCGAATTGTAAACCTTACCCCTGAAATATCTCCTCTTTGTTTAAGAATTCTTAATTCAAATTTGTAAATTTATTCAGCTGGTACATTTGAGTTATGAAAAAAGTCATTTATTTGGTTTTTTCCTCATTATTTTATTCTTTGGCGTCGCTTATTACCGCACAATGGAAAACATAAAATATCGGTATATTTACGAGTACAAGTTCTACCGTGGAACCAGTGCTGCAGAGACAGCTCAAAGGATTAATGATGTGTACGGCGCTGGTGTCGCAAAAGAAAGCACGGTAAGTTTTTGGTTTCAACGTTTTGGTTCCGGAAATTTCGACCTTCAGAATCAACCCCGTGGACGGCCGGAGACCAAAGTGTAAAATGAAGAATTAAAGGCTTTTGTGGAAGCGGATCCATCACAAAGCACTTCAGAGATAGCTGCAGGCTTCGGGGTAAGTGATAAAACTGTAGGGTAGACTGGGTACGGTTGAAACGGGGGACGATTGAAACAAAGCGTTTCATTCGTCCCCCAATCGTCAAATCGTCAAAGTTTCTCGACACTGTGCGTGATGAGGTTCACAAGCGGGTGACAAGTTGAAACACGAATTTAAGTGTTGCGTCGCTCTTTGCGCGCTGTGTTTGTGTATAGAAGGCCTCATTGTGTTTTTTGACGGAAAAGTAAGTATTTTTTGTTAGTACATTTTTGCAATTATTATGGTTTTATTAAAGTTAGAATATTGAGTGTTTTGTATCGTTTAAATTGAAGTTTGTAGAATATGCCTGTATGATTGGTTTTTATTCAAATTTGTTGTCATTCTTATTGTGAACCGTTTTCTACCAAGAAGGGGGTTGGGGACAGTTGAAACATTTTTGTGGGTACATTTGAAACAGTTTATTTATTTAATTTTCTTGTTTCTTAGATGCGAAGGTTACGCCAAAGGAACTACAAAAGGTCAGACCGACTTATCAAAATATAAACGAGCCTATTTGGATGTAAAATCCGAATCTTCGTTAGGTAAAGCGGCAGAAAAGAATGGACTGAACAACTGTTCCCTATTGAGGTATGTACGTAAACGAGATGCAACTGGTGATGATGAAAATCAAGAAATGAATTTTAAGGCTCACAATGGAATGTTTAAGCAGGAACATGAGTGTGAGCTATCTAAATATTTAAATAGCTCGCATACGAACTAACCGTCAAGTACAACTTATCACGACCTTATTTCGAATGTTTGTGAGAAAAAATCCGGAGCTGTCAGTGCGTGCAGCACAGACTACATGTCTTGCTAGGACGACTAGTTTAAAAAGAAATAACGTAGATGCTTTCTATGACAATGTGGCTACTATCATGGACCGTTATAAATTTGAATCCCAAAATATATATAATGCTTGACATGAATATTAATAAAAATTATTTGTGATGTTCAACTGTGCCATTATGAGTCGTAAAATGTTATAAGACGATTAATAAAACATGTTCATTTATTATATTTTGTATAATTTGCATGTGTTTCAATTGACACCAGGCACTGTTTCAACCGACCCTGGCATTAGGACGGGATAAAATAGAATTCAGTAATCTCAAATAACATTGCCTAATAGTAAACAGATATGTGGTCTTTTATTTAATTTATTTCGTTCATCGCTCGCTTAACTAATCGTGATGCAATTGACGAAAAACGCTAAAATGTATCAACTGTACCCAGTCTACCCTATTAATCCACTTGAAGTAAATCGGGAAAGTAAAAAAACTTGAATGATAGGTACCTCATGAATTGAGTGAATCGAACTTGCAAACACGCGTCGACTGCTATGTTACTTTGCTCAACCGACAGAAAAATGAAGGGATTTTAATTTCTCCGTAACAAACTTTTTTTCCGGAATTTGTTGTTTCCGCATCGGAGTTTCAGCAGTCCAAACCACCTTCAAAGAGTTTATTGATTCTCGCCCCCATGGTTTTTTATGTAAAGGGATCAATGAACTACCTATGAGATGGCAAAAGTGTTTAAATAAGAACGGTGCATACTTTGATTAATTAAATACATTTTGTTAAAAAAAATTGACTTTATATTCCCCCCGTACAAAACGATAATTTCATATGTAAGGATCTATTAATTTTCTTAAGTCGTCATTCTAATACGTCTGAGTGATGTGTACGTATATCACCCTTTCATCGATTTCTGCATCTTTCAGCGGTAGTGTTTTCTTTCTAATTTTTTTAAATTGGTGTACATAGATATCCATGGCACACAGTAACTTCGTTTGTTCACTTGTTTTTCTTTTGTTATTAAAAATCTTAAACTTACTATGTAAGGTTTAAAATTTTAGTTTTTAGTTTAGTTTTAAATAAATTAAAGTTGACGTTTTATACTCGTCGTTGAAGTTTATATACTCGTATAAATGGTTTGTTTAATCCTTAACATGATATATTGAAAACGTTTAAGAAAACCTTTACACATTAATTAAGGCTAACGAAAATTCGTTTTGTATGTAAATTAGATTTTAAAGTGATTCTGCTAACTCGGCTTTTATGCCACATGTAAACAAACATGGAAATAAAATAGGGCTCATGGAATCTTACAATAAGCTGTAATTAAAATTAGATTAGACGAGAAATGGTAAGTACGTAGAAATTAACGATAAAGAAGCTGAAACATGTAAGTCATGAATATGTTTTAATAATAAAATCGGAAACAAAAATTTCACATGAGACATTATAAAAGAAAATTTGACAGTAAAAACTTTATTTAATTCACTTACAGTAGAAAAGGGTACTAATATCTTCTTTGTCTGAACTAAAGATACTTTAAATACATATGAAAGAAATTACATTTCCACCAATGAAGTAATATGTACTTTACATATTAGCTCAATGATTTCCACGCTTATTTTTTGTTTCGCTTATTACGTGCCAGTGTTTGACTACAATCCCACAGTAGTAAGTAGTGATGAAACCCTAGATGGTAAGTCGCACTATTTCAGCGTTACAAAAGTATATAATACTCTTACTGTGAAGACTCCCGGATTGTAGTCGGACCTTTCCTTTGCTATACATTTTGTTTTAAATTTGGTGTGTGGTTTTAAGTTTGGAACATATAAATATACATAAATACATAAAAAATACGGCAAGTAAGAACAGGATAAGCTAGAATATTTTTGTTCAATATAGATTATTACATAACACTTATTGAAAGTATTTTTTTATTTACCACTGGTTCGAAAAATACCTCCGTCCTGGGAAGAACCAGCAAGAAACCCAACGGGACCGTTTTTTAAACATATTTCACATTACCATAATTTTTTGTACAAGTTTTAAATGAGTTTTAATAGAACCGCCATGGTGGCGATCACCTCATTTCCAGGGGTTTTTTCATTTATGTATTCTTTGATATCATAATAACTTTTTGTACAATGTACAATTTTTTTAAATAAATCATTTAATCTTGTTTATTGACAAACGTTGTACATTTTCTGGAATTTTGTTGTAAAATCGTATACGTTGCCCCATAAATGAATAACTAATTCTGTGGAGTCTAGTAACTGTTTATACGAGGTAGAGCCATGCTGTCGAACCGATCCATTCCATTCGTGCTACAACTATACTACCAGTATATGGTGAGTATAGAGAACCGGAGACCCTTTTGACGGGAAAAGAGGCATTCCATCTTACTCCTTACGGGTGACAACGCATCTGCATTTTGATTCGTGATCTAGGATATATGTATATATAAACTTACCATCAGGTGGACTGTGTGCTCGTTTGTAATCCTTATCCTAAAAAAACTGGTATTACAAGCTTATGTTTGTTTCTAGTGTTTAACGTATGAACATCTTTATTCCAAACAGAGCTATTTATGTTTTATATACATAAATTACATTTTCATAAATATATTGCGATGCCAAAGTTAATATGCTTATTTTGAAAGTATTTCTAAGAGATTCATTACAATTTAAGTCATAAATCGCCCGTATGGCTCTCTTTTGCAGAACATTAATGGCTTTGATGTAGGTCGCATTATCCAAGAGCAAAACTCCATAAGACATCATGCTATGAAAGTAACTAAAAGAAACTTGTCTAGCTGTCTCAACATTGGTGAGACTTCTAACCTTTTTTACAGCGTGTGCTGGCAGAACTATGTCTGCCTGCAAATTTAGATATATGGGGGCCCTAATGATGCTTAGCATCAATAGTAATACCAAGAAAAACAATGATTTCCACAATACTCAAGTCCTCCCCATTTAAGAATACGTTGGTGTTGAATGTTTGACATTAGGTAAATTTAATACATTTTATCTTCTTGCCGTTTAAGAGCAAATTGTTGGCGTTAAACCAATGGACTTACTTCAATAGAGCGTTATTTTCATTGTCTAAATTAATTATCATTTGAGTTTGAAAATTAAAGAGGTGTCATCAACAAATAATACTGTATCGCCATTGTTCCTTACAAGATAAGGTAAGTTAGTAATATAGACTATGAACAGGAATGGGTTAAGAATCGTGTCCTGAGAAACGCCAATATTTTATTAAATTCATTGTTTATGAGGGTCTATATTTAGTCCGAATTGTTCGTGTAGTAAAGCAATGGAAGGTATTTTACCATATTACTTCTAAATCTTTCCAGCGTTTTGCATTAATCGGAGCAAACACAATTTTCTCAATATCCTGCTTTTGTGGTATGGTAATGAAACTACTTGTCCGCAGTGATCTGAACTTAGTTTTTAAATAAAGAAATGAATGGTGCAATATCTGTAAACATATTATCAATACAAGTTGTACTACACCCTGCATTTCCTGTAGCTTTAAAGAATAAATTATCAAGATTGAATGATTTGAAAAATTAGCAATATTTAATACTGATGGAAAAAGCTTCCAGGAGATTGATATTAAAGTCTCCGTATACTAAAAGAAACTTATTATGTTTATTTAGCTTAGCTAAAACTTCTTCCACATTTTTTCAAAGGTATCATACCTCAAACATTGGGGTCTGTAAACACTGACAACAATGAGGTGCTCTAGCTCAACAAATGCCATTTCTATAGTTCGCTCAACAGTGAGGCTCATAATATATTTATGTTCTCTACTTGATATGGATTTATTGGCTAAAATTAAGGAGCCAACTGAGGTGAGTACTGAAATTAAATATGGAGTTGCAATCTTTCAACTACGTTAAGTAATAATAATAATAATGTCCTCCAGACCGAATTTCGGTCACGGCGGGCAGACTCAACGGAGACAAGCCATCGGCGCAGGACAAGATTATAGTGCCCAAGTGTATGCGCAAACACAGTTGCACTCTCTATTCCCTCACTCTCATAATCCGATGGGACGGTAAACCGACATGACTGGAGAGAGATCAGGCGCAGGACCAACGGCTTTACGTGCCCTCCGAAGCTCGGGGTTGATATACCACCAACTTCCTGACTCCAGGCAGCTATTAAGAATTTCTTGACGGAAAAACTTTTTAATTTTTTCGCCCGACCCGGGATTCGAACCCAGGACCTCATGATCAGTAGTCGCGCCACTACAACCACTAGACCAACGAGGCAGTCATGTTAAGTAATACGTACAATATGTATATGGTTACTATTTAAAAATAATTCATTTTTATAGCATTGCGTGACAAATGAGCACACAATCCACCTGATGGTGAGTTGATGCTATAGCCCATAGACATTCACATTTATCCTCAATTAAGTATCAAAATGCAAATGCGTTTTCACCCCTGAGGACTAAGATGGCATGCTTCGATTCCAGTAAAAATAGTCTACGGTTCTCTATACTCATCATACGAAACACAGCAGTACAACGCTTCTATTTTACGCTGGTATTCTGTGAGAACGTGGTCCTGCCACGGTGGAGCCAACCCCATTCATTCTGCAACTGTAATATAGCTGCAGCCTGGCTTTACCACGCATAAAGATTTTCTACTATCTTTGCCTAACATACCTTGTATGTTTTGATGCATGATTAAAACTACTTTTACGTGTTCGCGTAAATATAAGAAATCATTATTTTGATGCAGTTAAGTATTGATGAGTTATATTCTAAGGTATTTAAATTATCTTTGCTGGAGATTACATCTAAGTCTTATTATCTAATTTACATTATATAGAGGTAGGTAATACCTACCTCTTATCAAAAACTTCTTATGATTAAAACTACTATTACGGATTTTATCGAGTTTATTTTTACTTTTTATTTTTATTTTTAATTCCAGAGGTTTCGGGCGCTTTCCAGCACCCATGGTCACGGGGGACTGAGATGACTGACGTCCCGATGTCATTGTTAAACCCGGAGTACCTTCAGTTTTTTAAATTATTGTTTATGGTCCGATCTATGCAAAATGAACTGACTATGTCCTGAGGTCTTGCAGTGATATGCTTGGGTTTAGTTTTAATTTTATTGATTATAGGATCCCAAGCAGGTGGTAGTACCCAGCCTCTTTCTCTATTGAAATTAGGATGTTTTTTAATTTCAATAGCCTCACGTATCATCCTTGGTAGGAATCGGTGTTCTTTCGCGAGGATTTGTGGTCTATCAAATCTGATGTAATGGTTGGGGCCGTCTAGGATATGATCACAAACTGCAGACTTCCCGGAACGTTGATGCTTCACATCAGCTATATGTTCTTTACGCGGGTCCTAATTGATCTTTTGGTTTGTCCTATATAAGAGAGACCACATTCACAATCAAGATTGTACACTCCTGCATCTTGTAGAGGAATATGACACTTGACGGATGGTAGGAACTGACTAATCTTCTTCGGCGGCTTGTAGAATGTTCTAATAGAAGCTCGCTTCAAGATATAGCCAATCTTGTCTGTGACACCTCTGACATATGGCACAGCAGGCACACGCTCGACTGTGGCCGGCTTCACTCGGTCACTGTGACGTAGGCGCGGGACCCGAAGCTTGTTGTCGAGCAGAACTTGCTTGACATGCTGAAGCTCGGCGGCCAGGTGTTTGCTGTCACAGATCCCTCGTGCTCTCTGTAACAAAGATTTGCCCACGGTAGCTAACTGTGAAGGATGGTGGTGAGATTCACCGTTTAAAAATCGGTTTGTATGGGTCTTTTTCCTATACACAGAGTGACCAATGGTGTTATTAGGATTTCGGATGACTAACACATCTAGGAAAGGTAAGGAATTATTTGCCTCTAACTCCGTAGTAAATTGAATTTTAGAGTTTATGGAATTAAGATGTTCTAAAAATGCAGTTACTTTGTCCGATGGTAAAATTGTGAAAGTATCGTCTACGTACCGCTTGTAGATTCTTGGTGTAACAGGTGCAGAAAGGAGGGCTTTTTCCTCAAAGTCTTCCATGAATACATCGGCGACAATGGGAGATACAGGTGAGCCCATCGCCACACCATCTACTTGCTTGTAAAACTCTTCCTTCCACAATAGATAGCCAGATGTCAGGCAATGTCTTAGTAATACTGCATATTCTGCTGGCATGTTATTTTCCTCTAGTTTCCTAGTTATAATTGAGATGAAGTCTTCAACAGGTAGGCATGTAAATAGAGACTGAACATCAAAACTGACCATGGTTTCATTATCAGTAAGATGTAGGTCTTTTATCTCAACAACAAAACAAAATGGTATGAATCCTTAGTGTGTGCTCTTGTGTGTCATCTGAGTGGTGATAATATTTTAGCTAAGTATAGAGCCAATCTGTAAGTTGGCGAATCAATCTGACTCACTATTGGACGTAATGGAGCATTCGGTTTGTGTATCTTTGGTTACCCATACAACTTCGGTGGTTTGGCACATGAAGGTATTATCGAATTAACGTCCAGATTCAATTTTTCGGAGTATTTCTTAATTAGATCGCTAGTTGTTTTAAGCGTATTAGTTGTAGGGTCTGTTTTGACCTTTCGATAAGTAGTTTCATCCGACAAAAGTTGTTGTATTTTAAAATTGTAACCTGACGTATCCATTATATATAAAATATATAAACACTCACGCCTGTCACCCAGAGGGGTAGGCAGAGACTACGGACTTCCATTTGGCACGATCCTGACATACCTCTTTCGCCTCTTTTACATCCATATATCTACGCATACATGCTCGTCGGTTAAGGGTACTTCTAACGTGGCCCATTTTCAAAATATCGCCAATTTGGTCGATAAACTTTTTCCTAGGGCGTCCCTTCCCGACTCGGCCGTTCACATCCGCCATATAAATTTGCTTTGTCACTCTTTCCTCATTCATTCTTTTCACATGAACAAACCACCGAAGCATTCCTTTCTTAATCCTGGTCACAACATCATCTTGCATACCACATTTATCTCTTATCACGCAATTTCTCACCCTGTCATTCAGATTCAACCCTAGCATATTCCTTAAAGACCGCATTTCTACAGCATTTATTCTACTTTCGTGCTTCTTCTGCCACACCCAGCTTTCACTACCATACATTAAAGTAGGGACTAACACAGCATTAGGAATTACCATACGTGCCTGTTTTGACACATTCTGGTTCTTCATAATAGAGTGTAGTGCCCCATTCACTCTATTCCCTGCATTTACTCGTCGTTCTATATCCCTATCATATCTACCATCCCTGCTAAATACACATCCCAAATACACAAACTCATCCACTTGCTCAATTAACACTCCTTCTATTCTTATTTCACATACCGTTTTGCTTTCTTCTCTTTCAAAAACCATCACTTTCGTCTTACATGCGTTCACTTTCATTCCCCTTTCTTTTAATTCCCAGTTCATTAATGTAACCATCATTTGCAACTCAGCCGCCGATGACGCAAGTATGACTTGATCATCGGCATACAAAAGGCATTTGACGGTTAACTCGCCCATTCTTAACCCACATTCTTCATCTTTCAAAGTTTGCAAACACCGGTCCATAAATAGGTTGAACAGCCAAGGGGAAGCTACACAGCCCTGTCTGACACCTTTTTGGATGCCAAACCAGTCCGAGTAGACCCCATTGATCCCGACACAAGCACTAGAGTCCCTATAAAGAGACCTTAATGCCTGTATCAAACCAGCGCTCAACCCATATGAGTTCAGTGTTTGCCATAACACATTCCTGTCCACTCTGTCATAAGCCTTTTCCAAGTCCATGAATGCACAAAAAACTTTCTGGTTTTTGGCCAAAAACTTCTCCGCAATCATGCGCATGGAAAAGACTTGATCTGTACACCCCATTCCCTTTCTAAAACCCGCTTGCACATCCCAAATTTTTCCATCAGTTTCTTTCATAACTCTTTCAATTAACACCTTAGCATACAGTTTACCCACAATACTAAGCAAGCTGATACCGCGGTAGTTTTTGCATTCCTGCTGTGACCCTTTTCCTTTATATATTGGTACTATAACTGCTTTACACCAGTCATCCGGTACCCGTTTTAATTCCCAACATAAATTAAACAAGGTGTACAGCAGGCCTGCCACCACTGCCTCTCCAGCCCTTAGCATCTCGAGTGATACTCTATCATATCCAGCTGCCTTACCTGCTTTCATGCTTTTCATTGCTTTCATTATTTCATCTACACTTATCTCCATACCCATTTCCACTTCTTTCGGAATTTCTAGTTCATTTAATTCAGACGACTCTTCACTCATAAATACGCTTTCAAAGTATTCCTTCCATCTGTTTAAATTCGAAACTTCATCATTCAGAATACATCCATTCTCGTCTCTTATAGCATTTATTATAGGCTGTTTTGTATTCCCCCTGGCAGTTCTTACGAGTTTCCAGAACATTTTTATGTTAGCCTGGAAATTATCAGATATCCTTCTGTCATTCTTATCCGTTCTTTCTTTCTTTTTCCTTTCAACTACTTCTTTTACTCTCTTATTTAGACGTCTAAATTCTGCCTTTTTCTTTCAATCTCATCATTCATACCAGAAGAATTACCAGCTTTGGTTGCTAGTAAATCTAACCATGCTTTCTTCTTTGATTCAACTTCCACCCGTACCTCATCATCCCACCATAGCGTATTACTTTTCCTTTCATTTGTTCTCTTACTTACACCACATACTTCGGTGGCGGTATCCACCAAATCTTTCTTAATATTATCCCACACAGTATTCAAGTCTAAATCATTCATACACAACTCATTCAAACATCTAATATTTTCTCTCAGTCTACATTTATACTTCTCTTTCACATCTTCATCTTGTAACTTCTCTATTCTTATACGCTGTAACGCAGTGGTAGACACAGATGTCCGATGCCGCCAACGCTTGAAAAGACCATTAATTCGACATAAGACCAAGTAATGATCCGTCCCTACGTTGGACCCCCGGTAAACCCTTGTATCTACGACTGCGCTCCTCATTCTTTCATCCACAATTACGAAATCTATCATGCTTCTATCATCACCTCTTTCCCATGTATACATGTGAATCTTCTTATGACGAAAAAAAGTATTCGTCACAAAAAGATTCTTTTCCGCACATACGGTGAGGTGGTCTTCACCATTCTCATTTATACTTTCATCACCAAACGTTCCCAATATCCTTTCATAACCAGACCTCTTCACCGCAACCCTTCCATTAAAGTCTCCTAACATAATAATATTTTCATTTTCCTTACACTTTGTCAACACCATCCTTACCATGTCCCAAAACTGCTCTCGGATGTATGTGGGCTTAGACATGTCTGGGGCGTACACCCCTAGCAGGAACAGCTTCTTTAAGCCCACTTTCATTCGTAACCATAGCAGTCTCGGGCTTACACATTCATACTCTTTCACACATTGACCCATTCTTTCTGAAAGGATGAGACCGACTCCCTGGCATGCCCGTTCGGTCTCGCCTACACCAGACCAATACGCGGTATACGTACCATGTGCAGTGGCATCCTTTCCCTTTCGTTTCGTCTCATTCACACATAACACATCTATTCCTCTGTCATTCATCATTTCGCATACTTCATCCATCTTATCGTTCATTCCTCCACATACATTTAGCGTAGCCAGACGGGTTTCCGCAATCCACTTTTCGCCCCTCCGGGAGACAGAACGTGACGGGTGGCGAACCTCGTCGCCGGTTTTTCTCCCGGAGATTCTTCGCACCCCTGCCCCATTTAAGGGGCGCCGGGAACTCGGGGCCATTTCTTTTAATAGCTGCGAAATGGTGCGAACAAGGGGTGGTGGTAGATTTTACGCCGCTACCATACGGCGAGGAGCCGAGTCTATTTTTTCGGCTTTGTCGCTCGTTTAGCACCACCCGGGGGACACGTGTAGGGTGGGCCTAAGGTTAGGTGGTCGAAGCCTACGGACGCGAGCGACTCATCCCCTATATATAGTATCCATTATAACCGTAGAATTACCTTTATCTGCGCGGAGAATCGTAAGCTCTGGTCTGTTGCGTAAGTTTTTCAACGCATTAAATTCATTTTTGGGAAGATTTAATTTCGGCGCTGAACTTCGACGTAACATAGATGAGATGTCTTGACGTATGGCCTCTAAATCTTCATTACCAATATTATTTTTGTACAGACAGTCCTCAACACTACAGATAATGTCCTCATACGGTATTTTTCGCGGTGTTATTGCGAAATTAATACCTTTTTCTAAAACCTTTATTGTGGCGTCGTCTAGTGTTTGTTGATATTGATAAGTTGTAGACAGCGCGTTGTTTATGACTCGTGTCTGTGGTCAACGATTTCGTATGTTGGACATTTGATTTAGTTGTTAATTTATGGCATTAATCAATGTATTTATTTTTGCATTCATTGCATTTAGTTGTTTCGCGTTTATCTAAAGTTTCCATGCAATTTTTATAACCAAATGTCGATAAAACTGTCTTTGATTCACTGGACGAATTGTCTATGGTTTTGTTTATGAAATATAGATCGGTACGTTTTTGCTGAATCACCGTTATTAACAACTTTTTACTAGCCTGATTTAATATTTTAGCGCTTCCTCGAATGTCTTTTTTAGTGGATATTTTGAAACACGTAGGAATGAGATTACGATCTCTGCATCTTTTCAAGAAATTTAAAGCTGTTATGTATCTTGCGCGCTTGGTCTTTAGATGTTCTAATCGGCGTATTTTATTTGCTATTTCCAGTCCATAGTGGTTAACATAATGATTTCTTATATTTACGCGAACACTACATATGATTAAAAACTACTTTTACGGGTTTTATCGCGATTATTTTTACTTTTTATTTTTATTTTTAATTCCCGACGTTTCGGGCGCTTTCCAGCACCCATGGTCACGGGGGACTGAGATGACTGACGTCCCGATGTCATTGTTAAACCCGGAGTACCTTCAGCTTTTTTAATTATTGTTTATGGTCCGATCTATGCAAAATGAACTGACTATGTCCTGAGGTCTTGCAGGATATGATCACAAACTGCAGACATATAGGACAAACCAAAAGATCGATTAGGACCCGCATAAAAGAACATATAGCTGATGTGAAGCATCAACGTTCCGGGAAAAATAAAAATAAATACCAAATAAAGATAAATACCATAAATTAACAACTAAATCAAATGTCCAACATACGAAATCGTTGACCACAGACACGGGTCATAAACAACGCGCTGTCTACAACTTATCAAAACAAACATTGGACGACGCCACAACAAAAGTTTTAGAAAAAGGTATTAATTTTGCAATAACACCGCGAAAAATACCGTATGAGGACATTATCTGTAGTGTTGAGGACTGTCTGTATAAAAATAATATTGGTAATGAAGATTTAGAGGCCATACGTCAAGACATCTCGTGTATGTTACGTCGAAGTTCAGCGCCGAAATTAAATCTTCCCAAAAATGAATTTAACGCGTTGAAAAACTTACGCAACAGACCAGAGCTTACGATTCTCCACGCAGATAAAGGTAATTCTACGGTTATAATGGATACGTCAGATTACAATTTTAAAATACAACAACTTTTGTCGGATGAAACTACTTATCGAAAGGTCAAAACAGACCCTACAACTAATACGCTTAAAACAACTAGCGATCTAATTAAGAAATACTCCGAAAAATTGAATCTGGACGTTAATTCGATAATACCTTCATGTGCCAAACCACCGAAGTTGTATGGGTAACCAAAGATACACAAACTGAATGCTCCATTACGTCCAATAGTGAGTCAGATTGATTCGCCAACTTACAGATTGGCTCAATACTTAGCTAAAATATTATCACCACTCAGAGGACACACAAGAGCACACACTATGGATTCATACCATTTTGTCAGTGAGATAAAAGACCTACATCTTACTGACAATGAAACCATGGTCAGTTTTGATGTTGTCTCTATTTACATGCCTACCTGTTGAAGACTGCATCTCAATTATAACTAGGAAACTAGAGGAAAACAACATGCCAGCGGAATATGCAGTATTACTAAGACATTGCCTGACATCTGGCTATCTATTGTGGAAGGAAGAGTTTTACAAGCAAGTAGATGGTGTGGCGATGGGCTCACCTGTATCTCCCATTGTCGCTGATATATTCATGGAAAACTTTGAGGAGAAAGCCCTCCTTACTGCACCTGTTACAACAAGGATCTACAAGCGGTACGTAGACGATACTTTCACAATTTTACCATCGGACAAAGTAACTGCATTTTTAGAACATCTTAATTCCATAAACTCTAAAATTCAATTTACTATGGAGTTAGAGGCAAATAATTTCTTACCTTTCCTAGATGTGTTAGTCATTCGAAATCCTAATAACACCATTGGTCACACTGTGTATAGGAAAAAGACCCATACAAACCGATATTTAAACGGTGAATCTCACCACCATCCTTCACAGTTAGCTACCGTGGGCAAATCTTTGTTACAGAGAGCACGAGGGATCTGTGACAGCAAACACCTGGCCGCCGAGCTTCAGCATGTCAAGCAAGTTCTGCACGACAACAAGCTTCGGGTCCCGCGCCTACGTCACAGTGACCGAGTGAAGCCGGCCACAGTCGAGCGTGTGCCTGCTGTACTACCATATGTCAGAGGTGTCACAGACAAGATTGGCTATATTTTGAAGCGAGCTTCTATTAGAACGTTCTACAAGCCGCCGAAGAAGATTAGTCAGTTCCTACCATCCGTCAAGTGTCATATTCCTCTACAAGATGCAGGAGTGTACAAGCTTGATTGTGAATGTGGTCTCTCTTATATAGGACAAACAAATAGATCAATTAGGACCCGCGTAAAAGAACATATAGCTGATGTGAAGCATCAACGTTCCGGGAAGTCTGCAGTTTGTGATCATATCCTAGACGGCCCCAACCATTACATCAGATTTGATAGACCACAAATCCTCGCGAAAGAACACCGATTCCTACCAAGGATGATACGTGAGGCTATTGAAATTAAAAAACATCCTAATTTCAATAGAGAAGGAGGCTGGGTACTACCACCTGCTTGGGATCCTATAATCAATAAAATTAAAATTAAACCCAAGCATACCACTGCAATACCTCAGGACATAGTCAGTTCATTTTGCATATATCGGACCATAAACAATAATTAAAAAAGCTGAAGGTACTCCGGGTTTAACAATGACATCGGGACGTTAGTCATCTCAGTCCCCCGTGACCATGGGTGCTGGAAAGCGCCCGAAACGTCGGGAATTAAAAATAAAAATAAAAAGTAAAAATAAACGCGATAAAATCCGTAAAAGTAGTTTTAATCATGTGTAGTGTTCGCGTTAATATAAGAAATCAAAAACTTCTTAGTTAAATTATTAATATCAATCAAATTAAATTCATTATTATAATTCTTTTAATTAACAAAGATAAAATATATGTTGAAAATAATATACTGATAAAATAAATTATAAAAAAATATAAAAACTGATGGCAGCCGTCAACAGAAAAAACCAATAGCCGATAGTTAGAGGGAAAGGGTAAAAACCGGCGGACGATGCAGGTGATATCGAGGAGCACTATCTTCAATATTTAAGCCTGAAGTGGTCTGTCACGGTGTCCAAGTCACCTCAGTTGATACAAGAGGCTTACCCATATATTTAGATTATTATGATTTTAGATTATTATGACTTTAGATTATTAATCTGTTCGCAGAAATTATACAGCCACATATCGGTCACCTCGTGAGCCAGGTTCAGATATTTTGTTCTTTATTTATTCTGTTACCGTTTGTCTGTTTTAACTATTTCGGCTTTAACGATATTCTCGTCATACAAAATTATATTGTTGACTATGCTGATGTTTGCTACCTGAACGTTACCGAAGCGCAGTTAAATAACTTGAGCGAATTCAAACTTATGCTCTCGATTTATATTTGAACTCCGTAAATATGACTACCGATTCACCGTCGTAGAAATACTCATATTATTTCTGCTTTATACAGTATACTGTTCAATCCCTCCACTTCACGTTTCCTCAAAGAACGCTTTGAATTCATCTCCTCCTCTTGCGATCATCATCTACGTTCCATTAACAATCTTTCGCCTTATATTTCAGCATATTCATACTCCTTCCTCAATAAATCATTTTTGGTTACAGCGTTATGTTGCGTTGTAGTGTATGTTGTGTTTGCTTGTATTTATATTTGTATTTATACTTGTATTTATTTTATATATTTTCCTTTATTTAATAGGTATTTACCTATGAAGTTTGCGTTTTGCAGTACTGGCCATTTCAAATCGAAATAACTTTTGTTTAGCTAAAAATTCTAGCTGCAAATTATGTTATTTTAAAAACTAGATTTTTTTAAGATTAGTAATTTTTTTATTGAAAAATGTTATGTTTTCATATCGTTTAAATATTTTTCATCATCACTGATACGTTAATATTTCGAGTAATCGTGGAATATAAGTTTCGTCGTGGTAGCAACGTGGCACAAATGTCAGGCAACATTGACGACATTTATGGAGCGAATACTACAAACGTGTGCACCAACCAACCTGTTATTTGGCCGCTTTCATTCTGGAAATTTCAACCTGAAAAATGAAGCCCGTAGTTGTCCGAAAACTTTAATTGACAATGACGAATTAAAGGCAATTGTGGAAGCTGATGATACTCAACCTACGGCTGAATTAGCTACAGCTTTCGACGTTATCATCAAAACAATATTGGTTTACTAGCGTCAAATTCGCAAGATAAACAAAATTTAAACTAAATTTAAAATTGAGGACCTACTTCTTTTTTTTACGTCGGTTGAAAAGCTTGACAAATGGGTGCCCCACGAACTCAATGACGCCAGTCCGAAGTACGCGTCGAGATGTGCCTTGCACTGCTCAACAGGCACACGAAAGAAGGAATTTCGAAATGTTACCTGCGACGAAAAGTGGATTCTGTTTGACAATCGCATGGGATCGGCAAGTTGGTTAGATCCTTTCGATTCATTGGTTTAGCACCTAAGCAATGCCCTAAACAAAAACTTACCCCTAAAAAGTGATGGTCACTAGCACCGATGTGATTTGTCACTGCTTCTTATCAAACGGGAGGAGCATTACTGCAGTTGTAAAGAGTACTGTAAAGAAATTCAATTGTACTGTAAAGAACTGAACAAAATTATAAAGAAGCTTGCAACTTTCCAACCAGCTTTGGTCAATCGCTCGTCCCCGCTGCTCCTGCAGGACAACGTGAGCCCTCTTACTGCACAACAGACGATCTCCAAGTAACAAGAGCTGACCAAACCTTGCGTCCACAGATTTCTACTTTTCCAGAATTTGGAAAAAATTTTGGCGAGAAAAGAAATCAATACACGAGAGTGTACAAAATGCCTTTGAAGAATTAGTTGCCTCTCATCCAGCTGATTTCTTCAATAAGGGTATAATAAATAGCCACTATATTGGCAAAGATGCATTGATTTCATCGGTGATTACTCTGATTAGTAGAAATAAAAAATACAAAAATAACGTTAATTTATTTTATAAAAACAGCAATTTCATAGGTAAAGACCTAACTAACATTCAACGTGCTCTGTCCCTTTTTTCCTTCAAAAATCTGCTCAAAACCGTCCTTAATTATATCAATCGCACCTATTCTCAATTTACATCATCTTGTGTTTTTATATAAATATATATTTTTACTTAATTGTAAATTTCACCTTCACCTTCCACACCTTCCTTATTCGCAATTCACTGTAAGCAACAGTTCTTTGCGCAAAACGTCTCGAAGAAATCGCTTCCAAAGCTATAAACCGCCTGTTGTACTATATAATATATCTTCTATATGGAACACGTAGAAGATATATTATATATAATATTCTATATAATATATCTTTTACGTGTTCCATTTTGTCTCGTTTTATTGTGTATTTGTGTACAATAAATAACGTATTGGTTGATCAATCGATTGAATGATAATGTCATGTATAAAACAATATTTTACGTTTTATATAATAAGGGTGACAAACGAGCATACAGTCCACCTGACGATAAGTGAATGCTATGGCCCACAGACATCTGACATCTACCCTCGATTAAGAATTACAGATTTGTTACCGCTGAGGACTAATATGGTATGCCTGATTCCAGTAAAACGTATCTCTGGTTCTTCTGGTATCCACACTCACAAGTTTACCAGTTTAAAGCCGTCTCTGTATTACATAGGACCCTCTTTATAATAACCTGCGATTCGATTTTATTCTACGATGATTCACAAGATATATTTTGTTTGTACGAGTATTGCCCAATACATACAATCTAATATTTTAAAAAGAACCCTCTACTTAATCAAAATGTTTCGTAGGTCCATATTTTCAAAATTTATTGTAACTGGTGCTGTAGCATGGAACTACTTAATATATACTCTAGTTTTCATATTGTATCGTGTAGATATTAGATACACCCTACAAAATCCCATCATATATTCCACCATCTTGAACCACTATAGGTTGGAATAAATATCAAATTACAATGGAATATATATGAACAAAGAATTGCCTGTTCTGGAGGACTTTTACGATTATTGTCATAGTGCAGCGAGATAAATTGTAAAATTTTATTGTAAAACTACAACTTATTACAACTAGTACAAGTGAACTTAATATAAAAATAAAAAGTAAAGTTACAGCCCATATACATACCACAATTGGGCACATGCCTCCTCTCCTTTCTAAGCAGCCTATGGAGCTATATTAGACCCTGTGTTACTCCAATGCGTATTTTTTCACTTTAGATGTCTTTGAAATATATAAATGTTACACGTGATAAATTACAGTACCAAGAACCATAGTAGTCAACATAGCCCGGGATTAGTTAGCTGAAGTGACAATGAGCCGACAGGTTCTCAAGTGGCAGCCTCGTACCGGCAGACAAAGTATAGGTCGTCTCCCCACTAGATGGAGTGACGATCTGATAAGACATTCAGGTAGTGGATGCAGCTGGCTCAAGACCGTGCGTTGTGGCATTCCTTGGGGGAGGCCTATGTTCAGCAGTGGACTTGTGAAGGGCTGAAAGATGATGAATCATGATTGGTTCCGACGGGAGTTGAATCTGGATTGCTCGCGTACTGTGAAATTTACACCAAGCGTAAACGCTTCTCCCTTAGCTGCCACGCTTCTATATTTTCCTTAATTAAAATAAATTGTTATGAGTTCTTTTATTTGCGATATTTAGTGGATATTATGTTATTTAATTACATAAATTAATGCTATGCATGACTAAATAAGTATATGTACGTAGTTGTGATGATAATGTAATCACACACCCACTGTTTAATATAGGCTTCCTCTAAGAACGCAATACAAATTATTATACATAGAAGATGCAAACCTATACGGCAGCACTTGTATAAATAAATAAAAAAACTTTAAAATATTTAATAGATAAGTATGATTAAAACTTAAGTGACAACCTTTGTAGGAGGTAGATTGCTATGTAGCCCTATGATGCAACTAAAGGTGGAGAGCTGAATTGATGGTGATTACATAAGCGTTGATTACATGTGCTTAATTAAGCACATAATTGAAAACGAAACATTGCTACGAATTCTGTTCCCAAAATGTATACCTATTGCTCATTAAATTGTCGTGTGTGTGCCTTAAAGTGACGCTGGAGTAGAATATCAGTTTCTGGTGTAATTCAAGGGCACAAAATTAATGTAATTACAGTTAACTTTACTTTTAACTTTAAATTGACAAACTGTTATAAGAGATTTAATGGAAATAAAAGACTGAAATAACACATTAATTCCATGAGTCAATTTTACAACCATACTTTACAGTATCGATTTGGCGCCGACTGTAGATTATAGCATCCAATTACAAACAACGGGCGTTGGCAAAACGGCTTAGGGAATTAACATCGGACTGTACATGGGTGACCGTAATAAAAGAAAGCTGGACAGAATACGATTATACGAGTATATTGTTCATATAGGCCTACTTTCATAACACACAACGGTATGACATACGATTCATCTGTTTGTGTTATGTAAAATTTTAATAAATTTTTTTGTTTAATATACAAATAATTATTTGTATTTAAATATAAAAATAATTATTTGTATTTAACTATTTTATAGTTAAATACAAATAATTATTTCTATATTGTCTTTTTATATTCTTTTAATTAGAACTTGACATTAGAATAAAAATATAATATAGATTAAAAAAAATACAAATAATTACTTAATAATTTATGCAAGTTACTTGTTTTTTGTGGTTAATAGTACAAGCGATGAACAGTATCTATGAGAGTGCGTCATACTTCCATTAGCTTTTATCCCTACTTTTACCTCTTCCGGTTGTACTATTATTCGGCATGTGACGACGCACAGCATCTTTGAGAGATGTGTTTATTCGTCCTGGTACCCACGACACGATGCTATGTGATGAAAATAAACGAAAACCTTTTTCGGCAACAACAATATTTTTATTACCACACTATAATACGATTAAACAACAAAATAATTAAAATTACACGGCTTCTCTGTAACAATTTTACAAAATAGATCAAAAAAATAGGCTATACTACCGCAAGATTCACTTAGGAAGGTTCTGATTTACGAATAATATGATTGTGATAAAACTTAGTAAGTGTATTTTGTTCTCCCCAATTACCACGTGCGAGGATATCATCAAGCAGGACATTTTCGTACTAGTATAAAGATGCTACGGCTCAACGCACACTGCCGGGAGAAGCAGACATGCCTGCATATTTGAGTACTGATTCCGGCACTCAGCAGTTTGCCTCAGAGAGCTTATCTTTATAACCTGCACAACCAAAATAATGGGCATATATTTTTATCATCATGTTGCAATTACTTCTAACCTGATTGCCTGTATGAGAGTGTCAGATGCAATAATTTCCCGTATAGATATAATGATCTAAAAATATTCTTAAAACAGTCAGGGCATGTATTCTTCTGCCTGACGCTAGGAGAAGTAAACCGGCTAATCTGCAAGATGCGTCACGTAATGTTTATACATTTGAAAGGTTTGCTTCTAACCAAGTACCCAAATTGCTTGGATCCCATATTGGAGGTTCCACTGCTTTCCGTTTTTGAAGAGAAATAGCTTTCAATATGTGCCTTACCAAAAATATTAAGTTAAAATTTTCAATATGGATAGGCCTTTCAAAAGTGAAAACAACAGAGTTGTGCAATAATGCATCAACAAAAATTTATTTTTAACGAATAAGGGCGACGAACACACAGACATCTCATTCTATCCTCGATTAGGAATTGAAATGCAGATGTGTTGCCACCCCGAGGACTAAGATGAAATGCCTCGTTACCACGAAAAATGTCTCCGGCTCTCTACATTGACTATACGAAGCAGTATTATTCAGTGTGAGAGCTTGGACCTTTCCCGGTTGAACCGATCACACTGCACCACTTCATCCACGAATCCATGCAGGCTCTAATGCTTTCGAGTGGAGTTTCTCCAACTAGATCTAAGCAAGCATCTTGCCTTGCCATCTGCCTCTGACCACTCGTTGATAACATCGTTTTCGCCCCAATTTTTCATACATAAATCTCCATGTCCCGTACTTGGATAAGCGATAAGCCGATGCTTTGATCTGTTAATACCTTGTCTAATTCTTTGATTTTTACTGGTTTGCAGTATGCTCGATGACGACGGTGTGGTATCTAAAACTCTTTCCAAGCGTTTACCGCGCGCTGATTGGCGGAAACAAACCGGAAGCGGTAAAAGTTGGGTTAAGCGTAAAGGGTAGTATGATGCACTTTCACAGATTGAACTGTATATTATCACATGCCGAATAATATATGTTTCATAAAAGAAAAAAGGGGAAATCATAGTTTAAATAGTAAGGAAACGTAATCAAGAGGAAAGTAAGCAAATCGCCTTTTATCTGGTTCAGGTTACGGAAAGAGGTCAAAATAATGAAGCTTTGTGACTAAAATTGTTATATCACATACTTACTTACTTACTTATCTTCACGCACAATCCCTAACGGTGTATGTAGCCAGAGAGAACAGATCGCCAAGTTTCACGATCCTTACATACCTCTTTCGCTTCTTTCAGGTTCATTATCATCTTCATACATGCACGTCTAGGTATCCGAGTACTCTTGACCTTCCCCTCTTCGAGTAATTTGCTCACATGGTCTTCGAAAGTTAGTCTCGGTCTACCTCGACACCTTTTAATATTTACTTTAGCGCTATATATTTTCTTCACCATTCGGTCTTCACTCATTTATACATACGGTTATATCACATAAATTTAAAATTTAAAAAGAAGTCCATCCCATGGAAAAAAAATTAGAAACTCGGCTGATGATATTTTGTATAAAAACCCGTGTTGTTGTCTGTGTCTATTTACGATTCGTTATATTTTACGACCTGAAACTCAAATTATTTAATTATAGTAAAAACATTTCTAGTTTAAAATGGTGAAAAAGCCTTCATAAATATGATATTAGCTAAAAGTACCGTTATCAATCTTAATTAAGATACAATAAGTAGCCTGGCAAAACAAAGACATTTTTATTTATAGTGAAATTAAAAAGGACTGTAGCAAGAAGAGATATAAAGTGTAGAAGGGCTTTATACGCATAATCGTGCAATGAGAAGAACATTTAAGAAAAAACGTAGAGCCTTCTCCATCTAAACAACTTTCCAAACAACCAACAAGACAACCATGTCAAAGATTAATGATAACCGCCTGATAAATACAGTCTAAGGTATTTAACCGCTCAGAAAATAGTAATTTTTGTTCAATAATCTATATCGTAATAGTAAACTAGAATCCTTATTGAATGTCAACTAAGCTTTAATACTGGTTCGGTAAAAAATCTCTCCAAGATACTGTTGCGCGTCATAATTAATACCACTAGCGCCATTTAGTATCAAGTAGCAGAATTAGGAGAGCATTCTAGAAAATTCCATGCTAGAACTTTCTCACTAACGCCATCTAGTATCGAGTGGCAGCACTAGGAGAGCTTTCTAGAAAATTCCTTGCTAGAAGTTTCGACATTCTACTTGAACATTCTAGATGTTTTTAGTAGAAAAGGTTCTATATAAAACTGGTATTGAGTATTGAATTGGCGATGTGATGCAAGCGAAGACTTCGGAGCGAAATAAAGTGAACTTAAATGTTAAGTGTGATTAATTGTGTTCGGTAATTAAAATGTCAATTTTGGTAATTCAATCGGTAGTTTTTATTGTTTTTTATTGTTTTTTAGTATTTACCCTAATACCGTCACAATACCTTGTAGGACTTTAATCACACAATTGCTAGTAACTATTATATGTATTTTTTTCTATCATGCTATAATTTTCCTTAAGGAAATTTCTACTATGTTTGAACTGAACCAATAATAAACTATTAAAAATATAACACGGTGTTTTAATCCGGCGGGGACCAAGGACCAAGGACCAAGTGGTCGCTGTATATTTCGAAATACGCGAGCAGCGCGGTTTCGATCCCCGCCGATACTATGTTAATGTCATTAAATGCAGTTTAAGTGCTTATCTAACACAAACTCTGCGGTAAAAAAACATCGTGAGGAAATATAAATACAAAAAAATCTTTCCGCTATCACGCATTTGCGCCCTTAAACCCTCTCAGAAGTAAGCAAATGCTTGTGCCCAGGAGTGTGATGTATATAAGCTGTAGTTACTTTAACTTTACTACGTATTTGATTCGTCTGTTGCAAAGGATTTTTTTTTGATTCACATACTAAAATAAGATTTGGTGTCTGAATCATGCAACATGTTTTGGTTTTTACTAAAACAAATTTAATGTTTTAGTTTTATTCTAATTTTTAGGTTTGTGCCCTTCACTAGTAACCCAGTTGTCACGCTTCCCTTTTCGACTCTGCCATTCACTTCTGCAACATAAATTTGCTTTGTCACTCCTTCCTCATTCATTCTTTCTACATGACCAAACAACCGAAGCATTTTTTTCACAATCCTGGTCACAAAATCAACACGCATTAGGGCTGCGCGGCGGATACTTCCTTGCCCTAAAACCCTCTCAGTAATGAGGGGAAGCCTGTGCTCAGCAATGGGACGTATATAGGCTGTATCTTTACTTTACTCACACCATTTTATTTAAAACTAATTAATTAAATAAAATCTATCCATATATTGTTTATTATTAGTCGTATGGACATTGATGGCGATGGTAACATAGATTAAGTTACGAAATAATTAAAAATACTACTTAATACTAACAAACAACGTAATAAGGTGGATCGGTCTCGGTTAGCTGCGTTCATTAGTACTTATTATCAGAATAAAAGAACACTCATTTTCTAAACATATGTAGAAAACTAAAAATTGAACAGTATTTAGTTAAAATGACTTGTGATGTATATCGAATACAATTTTTATTACAAGTATTTTTATTGAAAGTCAAGTGAACTTTTATCAACACACTGCCGGTTCGGAAAAAACCTCTGCCTGGGAATAGTATTTTTATGCTTAACATTCGGTGTTATCAATTTCATACATTTATAAGTTAATAATTGTTACATTAAGTCAATGTACTTATTTAGAAAATTTCCTATTATTATACAAAACGTCGTTTTATTTTGAAAATCAATGAAGTATCGTTAGGTACGTTTTTTTAATAAAAAACGATATTTAAAATGTTATGTGTACGCAACCGATAGCGTTAGTCATCGGTATTTTGGTTTTATTTTATGATAGGCAAGAAGACACTGTACGCTCTTGTATACAGTTATACAGCAAAGATTCAAAAATTAATTTGCAGTCGTAAACGGTAACAAGTGTCATCAGCAAATAATATATTTAATTAAATAATATATCAAATAATACATTAAAAATATATTTAATTAACTCAAAACAGGCATCAACCGTCGCGTCGAGTGACCCCATTATATAAAATTAAGGTGGTTCAATGTGCTATCAAATTTAAATAAAGGTATGGCTTTATTATGTTATATTTAATTAGGATTCACGCACCAGATTCGATAATAGTCTTCAAAATAATTACCAAATAGAATTTTAATAGAGGCGTCATGAATCAGCTTCAAAAATGTTATTTCATTAAAAACAAAAAATCAAAATATCATCGAAGCTAAAAAAATAAATCATACCTTGACGTAGCAGAAATCACAGTAATAAATAATTTATACCAGTAAGAGAAAGCAAACAAAAACAAGCGACCCCGTCTGAAAACCCCAGGAAGCTGTGCCATGATATTTGCAGTAGGAAAAGCAAAGTAAACTCGCCTCCCTACCAATATTTAATCAATCTTATGCGTTCACGTTCACATTTGAATTCATACATGCGACAATTTATTAACATAAGGTAATATGCAATCTAGTTTCTGTATAAGCATATCCACTACCCCATATCATCCCATAGGTTTCAAAAGAGGCGGCAGTATCTTTCTACTAACAGCTAAAAATAAAAAAATAAACTGCAGTTGCCAACCCGCCTGGCACGCGTGGCCATAATGAAAAATATACCCTTGGTGAGGCAACCTATGGTGGACGAATATGTTTAGCAGTAGACTTTTGCGAGGCTGTAACGGTATTATGCATATAAAAAAGATTCAATTTATTTAATTTATATAAAAAACTGTAATTGTCATATTGCCCTTATCTGTATTTTTGTTTTATATATTTCTACGAAATAATAATAAGAAATAAAATTGAATCGCAGTATACTAAAAGTCAAACAAACCTAATTATTGCCTTAGAAAATACATTTCAACAGAATTTGAAATTGTTTATTTATTTTTAAAATTTTTAAATCATTTATTTGAAAAAGTTACAGATTTAAAATTTTATAAAATTAAACAATTTTAAAAATGCGTCGGACCACATCAACAACTCTGTATATTTTTAGAAGGCTCTAAAATTATGTACGGAGGTAATAATTTCCTATTCTAAACTACCAATGTTGCCGAGTTGGTTTTCCAATCCTAACATACTGATTTTTAGCATGTAATGATTTCCGAAAATGCCGTCTATTGAATTCCGGTCAACTTTTAAGTAATCATAAATATAGCGAAAATAAGAATTTCAGAATTAAATATTTTAGAATAATTTACAAAATTTGTCCTGCTCAAAGTTCAAAAACTTTATTAAACTAAGTTTGAATAAAAAAGGTTATTAAAATGTGAACATTAATATGTGGTTATTAAAATTGAGGTTACTATATTAATAATGCGTGGTTATTAATGTGAATTTATTTAATATTAAAGTTTGAATGTGGATGTTAATAACGTCTGCCAATAGAGTGATAGCTGCCAAGCTATTTCTTATTTATTTTGTGTTGTTAATTGCGTGACATACATGACAGTAAGTTGTTTTTTTAAATCCTGCTAGGTTTCGTGCTGGTTCTTCACAGAACTGAGGGTTTTCGTCAGAACCAGGGTTAAATTAAACCAAATAATGACTTTAAATGAGTTTTATTTATAATCTGTATTGCATAAAGAAGTTTCTGTTTCTGTTTAAAAGCATTCCCCTTTGCTTCTACAGTCTATTTTATATTTCTATATACTGATAAGTTCTTGTTCTTCTTCATCAACGGTCTGTAATAAAACCGATTCTTCCGTTGTTGGGAGAAGGATTAATTAAGTCGTATTTAAGATGCGATAAAGCAAAACCAAAGCTCCAAAGACTTTTCCAGACATCTGTCTTCCAATAAGAGCCAACTGTTGAAGCTAAAGAACGAATGTTGGAATGTTGGAACACCTCAGATTTTGAGTGAGATTGAAAGTTTCTACGGGCTGTACACGTCATCTTTGGAGGCACATGGAAGTGTAACGTTTAAAAAAATGTCTTGTCAGATACTATTCCGATGATATTCAGAACGTAAGTCTGAGTGATATTATAATGGCTCATTATTACCTTAAAAACGACAAAAATTCGGGAGAGGATGGAATTCCAACGCAGCTTCTGAAAGCGAGTGGAAAACCATTACTTGAAGTCCTTCAGAAGCTCTTTCATTCGCCGAAATTAAAGAGCTTCTAAAGGAATACGCTTAACGGTGGCATTACTCCGGAAGCGTAGAGTAGAAGTGTGTTGAACTTGTTCTTTTAGAAAGACGACAATGCTTTTTTGTAGAACTACACACCGATTTCCCTTCTGAACGTCTACGTGCTGTTTTTGACAGTCCATACAAATTGTCCCGCATGCAGACTCAACGACTTCTAGCTTCCCGAACAAGCCGGTTTGCGGCAGCCGTGCTTTAGTACCATAGACCACTTTGGTAATTTGTACAGAGGATCAAAGAGTACAATCCGCCAATTTGCCTTGCGTATGTGGACTACGAGAAAGCCTTTGATTTGGTCAAAATTTCGCAATCCCTTCAGTGGTGCTAAATTGACTGTCGGTACATTGAAGCGCTGAAGTGCTTGTATAGTAGAGCTACGATGGCTATCTGAGTGCAGAACCAGAGAGGTGTAAGACAGGGTGATATTATATCCCCGAGCAATATGCTCAATGACCTCATCAGTGTCTTTCAAAGGAGAAGCCTTAAGATAAACATGGACAAAAAAAGTCATATGAAACGGCTACGTCATATCTACGCCGGTAGTTGTTGGGAGCACTCACTTCGAAGTTGTTGACGAGTATATTTACCTGACTCAAATAGTCTGACTCAGTAAGCCTAACTTCGACCGAGTGTTCAATCGATGGATTCAACTTTCCTTTCTGCTAGCCGTATGATAAAGCTCAAGTTTGCTCAGCGAGCTGTGGAGAGAGCTATGCTCGGGGTTTCTCTGCATGATAGACTTAAAACTAGGATATACGCAGCAAAAGAGTAACTTACATAGCCCAACAATAGTAAGCTAAAGTGGAAAATGGCATATAGCTCGAAGAACCCACAACAGATGCGAAAGAAATGTTCTTGAGTGGCAGCTTTCTACCGGTAGGTAAAATGTAGGGCTCTCTGTCTACCAACTATCAAGGACCTGGTAAGACATGCAGGAAGTCGATGAATGGAAGTAGCTCACTACCGCGCTTTATGGAATTCCTTGGGGAAAGCCTATGTTCAGCAGGGGACTTGTGTAATGATGGGGGAAAAGGAAATTTGACACCAGATCGCAATATCAGATGTACCCTAGCTGACTGTGCTTTTCTTCTCTAGTTTAAGTCTTTAAGTCTGACGGAAGCGAGATGATGATTTCTTATATTTACGCGAATACTGTACATTGATTAAAACTACTTTTACGGATTTTATCACGTTTTATTTATTTTATTTTTAATACCCGACGTTTCGGGTGCTTTCCAGCACCAACGTCACGGGGGGCTGAGGTGACTGACGTACCGATGTCAAAGTTAACCCGGAGTACCTTCAGCTTTTTTAATTATTGTCTTTGGTCCGATCTACGTAGAATTCTGCGTAAAAGTAGTTTTAATCAATGTAAGCGAGAAGGTTGCACCACCATCAATTGGAAGCTAAACAATTTTTAATGAAAATATTTATCATTAAACCTTTGTGCTTTGAACTTTTACCGGTTGACACAGCATTAGCAATTATTAATTATGTATATTCGCGTGAATGCACTCTAGCAACAAACGGATTGAAACAATTATTCAAATAGTAGTTACTGAAACGAGGATGATATGTAAATCTAGGATGAGCTTTCCACGCTTGCTATCGTAAATGCGGTATTAATTGTTTCGTATCAAATGTTTTAAGAAATATGGATTTGGAATATGGTTCAGTTTGTTTTCATTTGTAGCGAATTACTCCAATATATATTTTACTCTTTTATGACACTCTCTTGTAAAAATTGTAAGTGATTACTTAATCATATAACTAAAATATTTATGCTTTAAATCCATGAGGGAAATGGATGCAGTGGCAACTAAATTGGTCGCCACAATTTTAGAAGTACCACAATTTTTAAATTGCAAGAATATAATCACGTACCTTAGATCGAATTTTGGTCATGGCGGCTAATATCAACTTACAACAACTTTAACTCTTATATTTTTGGATTATAGTGAAACAGTGTATGCGCAGGCATAGCTGAGCTCTCTATCCCCTCACTCGGTCAGTTATATGGGACAGAAATCCCACAAGACCGAAGAGATCAAGCGTAAAACCAACGCCTTTACGTGTTTTCCAAGGTACTAGGACGAAGCAACGCTGAAATTCCTGGCCCCGGGCTGCTACTAAAAATTGCACAGGGTATATTTTTGTCTTCTTTTTAAGAAGGGTATATATTATTTGCTGATAACAGTTATCACCGTTCGACTTGACAGCAAATTAATTTTTGAACTTTTGCTATAACTGTATACAAGAGCGTACAGTCTCTTTTTGCCTATCATAAAAGAAAACCAAAATACCGACGACTAACGCTATCGGTTGCGTACACATAACATTTTAAATATCGTTTTTTTTTATCAAAAAAACGTACCTAACGATACTTCATTGATTTTCAAAATAAAACGACGTTTTTTGTAATAATAGGAAATTTCTAAATAAGTACGTCGGCTTAATGTAACAATCATTAACTTATAAATGTATGAAATTGATAACACCGAATTTTAAGCTTAAAAATACTATTCCAAGGCAGAGGTTTTTTCCGAACCGGCGGTGTGTTGATAAAAGTTCACTTGACTTTCAATAAAAAATACTTGTAATAAAAATTGTATTCGATATACATCACAAGTAATTCTAACTAAATACTGTTCTACTTTATTATCTTCTACATTTGTGTTCAGAAAATGAGTGTTGTTTTATTCAGATAATTATTACTAATGAACGCAGCTAACCGAGATCGGTCTACCTTATTACGTTGTTTGTTAGTATTAAGTAGTATTTTTAATTATTTAGTAACTTAATCTATGTTACCATCACCATCAGTGTCCAAACGAGTTAAAATCAAAAATATATGAAAAGATTTTATTTAATTAATATTATATAAGTAAATATTATATAAGTAAAATGGTGTAAACATGCCAAAATATTTATAAATGAATAAGAACATTTGTTTTCTGTAACTTTCGATTTTTCGACAACATTGAACATCTGCTGGGAAAATTATGCCATAAGTAGAAAATATAATGAGCCTAACTGGGACTCCTCGACTCTCTTTGGAATAAAGATTTTGGCTTCGTGCCAGGTTGCTTGTTCCAGCACAATTTCTTGTAAATTGTATCTGTCCATTTAAATTCCCTTTGAACATAGATTGTTTTGTTAAAAACGTAATTTTTTGTATATTTATATCTTTTATTCTAATATTTTTGGTATTACATTAAAACTTCTAGAGCTTCTTATCTGCTGTTAACGGTTAACTGCTGGACTTGGGTTTCTCTCGTAGTCGAAAGTCACATTTAGTTAGCTTGGAAAATAATTGTGGTTGCGAACCCGGTTTGCTCTATAATGTACGCTCTGTTTGTTAACTGTTAATGAGATATTGATGCGTTTGTTACTAAAGGTTTAGTATTTTATCCTTGTGCTTTTATTTTTTTAAACGATTACTATATGTTGTATCAAATAGGAAATAGAGTAAATGGGGCTCTACGCTCTATTATGAAAAGTCAGAATGTGTCAAGAAATACATGTATGACAATTTACAATGCTGAGTTAGTCTCTATTTTAACTCTTTTTCGTATGGTAGTGAAAGTTGGGTATGGCAGAAGAAGCACGAGAGTAAAAAAACGCAGTAGAAATGCGATCGTTAAGGAGTATATTAGGGTTGAATCTGAATGACAGGGTGATAAATAGTGTGATAAGAGAAGAGTGTGGTTTGCAAAATGATTTTGTGACCAGGATTAACAAAGGAATGCTTAGGAGGTTTGGTCATGTATAAAGAATGAATGAGAAGGAGTGAGAAAGCAAATTTATGTTGCAGAAGTGAATGGCAGAGTCAAAAAGGGAAGCGTGACAAGTAGGTTACTCAATGCCGACGTGGTCCTTTACTGCTGGCCGTATGAGGAAACTCAAATTCGCTCAATGAGCTATGGAGATGGCTATGTTCGGAGTTTCTGTGCATGATAAACTTAGGAATGAGGATATCCGTAGTAGAACCAGAGTGACTGACACAGCCCAACGTATAAGTCAGTTGAAGTAGCAATGGGCCTGCCATATAGCTCGAAGAAACGATAACCTTTAGGGGTAAAAAGGTTCGCAAGTTGCAGCCTCACACCGACAGCCAAAGTGTAGGACGTCCCTTGCTAGATGGAGTGACAACCTGGTAAGCACGGAGGAAGTCGCATGCAATTGGCTCAGAACCGTGCTCTGCGGCATTCAGTGGAGGAGGCCTTTGTTCAGCAGTGGACTTGTAAAGAGCTCTAATGATGATGATGATGACTTCATCCTATAGTTGAGGTTTAATTGTCTTCATTGGTAGGCGGAGTAACGATCGCAGTCTTGTTATCAGGTTCGCATCCTTAACACTGTTTCCGGTTGCTGTTCTGGATATTTACGCCTGGCATAAGCCGATGGTTATACCACCATCACACTTTATATAAGATCTCATTGGCTTTGGCCATATACACCTCTTACGACATCCACAAGACGCAATGAGATGATGGGTTCTTTTTCTTCTCTACTACACGGGTAATCATCACCACCCCTCGGTAAAATAAAACAGTTATTGTGACACTCCTTTCATCATTTCATTGTCATTTTCATAACCTTGTCGTCAGCCTGCAACAT